>JAWWMW010001694.1:11820-23801 GCA_035048345.1 Echeveria elegans | reverse complement strand
ACTCAGTTCTCTCATCGAATAACATTACTTTCTTATGTAAACAAATAATACTATTTCTAGACCCCGAAGGCTGTGTCGAATCAATCGAATTTGTTCTCCAGCTTGTTCAGTTGTTGGAGCTGTTAAAGCAGATGACAACAGTATATGTCTTATAATCTCATATAAGTGTCTAGTTTAAAAGGATAAGTTGGTCTCATACTTTTATTTTTAAATTTGGTTTATATCATAATTATTGCAGAAATCCGCGTGATTATCTATTGCTGGTAAAATCCCTCCCAGATGATCATCGCCATTCGCCCATCACATTCCGCGTTCCACGACCGATCGTCAGCCTCCGTCTCGTCCCTCGTCCTCCGATGACTCTCTTTTTCTCTACTTCAATATTTATCCATTTCCCGCCAAAATCATAGGTCAGGTACGATCCGATGGGGGAGGTTGGAGAGGAGGATGCTGCAACAGGCAAAGGCAAAGGCAAAAGCAGACGGCAACAGGATTCAAATAATATTGTTTTTATTTACCAGAAAAATGTTGAGGATGATGATGAAGAAGACGATGATAGGTATGTGGTGGATGATGTTCATGAACGGATTAAGTCCTTCAGAGGAAGCCGCTTCAGAATGTTGAAGGCTGAGTTAAAAGGTCTCGGTAGGAGGAAACATAGCCGCGAATCTTTCGTTCACGGCTTGGCCATTCATCCGGATAATCGGTCTGTAAACATTCCTTGCTCTTGAATTTAACAGCGATAACAACTACTACTACTCAGCTTGCTTTGCATTAATCATGTTTTCTGAGCAGGTGGTATAAAGGTTGGATATGGTTCATATTTCTATGGGCTTTGTACTCCACAGCTTTCACTCCAATGGAGTTTGGCTTTTTTCGAGGATTGACCAATAAGAAACTTATAGGTCTTGATATTGCCACTCAGATCTTGTTTCTGATTGATATTGTCCTGCAGTTCTTGGTTGCTTACCAAGACACTCACACTTGTCGCATGGTCTACAAGCCCAGCCCTATCGCTCTTCGGTAATCAATTCGAGCTTTTTTCCTGTTTTGTTTATATATATTTGCATGTATATTCTTTATGCATGACAAATCGCTGCAACGATTTTAAACTAGCTAGCTCTTTTGTTCATAGGTGATTAAAAAAATAACTTGATACTATCAGTCATTCTAACTTTTAACTCTTCGTTGTATTGCAGATATGCCAAGTCCACTTTTGTAGTTGATCTTCTTGGCTGCATGCCATGGGATCTCATATACAAGGTATGCCTGTAATGATCCAGAACTTCATTCCATCCAATAGCATCTCTTTTTCAATTTCCGCACTTGGCTAAAAATGTTGTATTTTTCAGTAAGAAATATCAATTGTTAGAGGCTGGTCTGATTTTAAGAGATACTGGCATTTGGTCCACCTAATGAACTTAAGACAATCAACATGTTTTAAACCTTAAATGTTGAGTTTGTGCAAACCATGTACGTATGCCCACTGCTATACTCCATGTTCAGTGTCTGAGTATGTAATATGTATGCAAGTTAAACCTTCCCTTAGGCTTGGCTTGTCACATGCAGGCTTGTGGACACGAGGAAGTAGTTAGGTACTTCTTGTGGCTTAGGTTAAGCAGGCTTCGTAAAGTTACCGTCGTCCTCCAAGACATGGAAAAAGATATTCGGATAAATTATCTGTTTACCAGGATTCTAAAGCTCATCGTTGTAGAGTTGTACTGCACTCACACGGCGGCCTGCATTTTCTATTATTTGGCAACAACCCTGCCTCCTGAAAAAGAGGGTTATACTTGGATTGGAAGTCTGAAATTGGGTGACTACAGTTATTCACACTTCAGAGACATTGATTTATGGACGCGGTATGCGACATCCTTATATTTTGCTATAGTCACCATGACTACAGTTGGTAAGTTTAGAGTTGCTGTTATCAAACTATGCTCCTGATTTACATTAAATATATTATTATTATTATTCATCTGGAGGTCTAAACTTTAACTAAATCACTGCTTTCTGGCATCTTGCCGACTCTGTTCATTTACCAGATGTAATATACACAAACTGTGATCTCTTCTCCTCGAATCTGCTTGTTACGTTTTGTACCTAATCGATAAATCATTTCTCTGTTTTCTGTAGGTTATGGAGACATACATGCCGTCAACCTAAAGGAAATGTTATTCATTATGTTCTACGTGTCTTTTGACATGATTCTCAGTGCATATTTGATTGGTAATATGACGGCATTAATTGTTAAAGGATCAAAAACAGAGAGGTTCAGGGATAAAATGACAGACATTATAAAATTTCTGAACAGAAATAGACTTGGGAGGGACCTTCGTAATCAGATCAAAGGCCATTTACTCCTACAGTGTGAGGCCAATTACACTGACAATGCTTTACTTCGGGATATTCCAATGTCTATTCGTGCAAAGGTAATATAACGAAGGATGATTTGGGATTGCTATTGCATTTCAGTTACATGGGCATGAATGCATTTTCTTCCACAGATTTCTCAAACATTGTACAAGCAGTATGTTGAAAAGGTCCCTATTTTCAAAGGGTGCTCTTCTGAGCTAATAAACCAGATTGTAAGTTCCATTTTGGGTCATGTCATTGCTAGTTTCCACTTTTTATATGATTAAATTTGCCTTTCCCCAGTATGAGTATATGGATTTTACTGTTTAGTATCTCTGTCATAATTCATAATTAACATCATATTATCAAAGATGTTATCTGTTAGTCAATTTGGTTCCATAAATCTATGGCGAATAACATGTTGCTATGCAGGTAATCAAAGTGCAAGAGGAGTTCTTTCTACCAGGAGAACTGATTATGGAACAAGGGCCTGTTGTTGATCAACTTTATTTTGTTTGTGACGGTGTCCTGGTATATCTCTTTAATATGAATTGATAACCATCTGCTTTACTTGCCTAAGTTTATATATATGTTTGGATGAAATATACAGTGGTGAGCAGTTTATAATCTTTCCTACTCTGAAGGTCCCATTTAAATAAAAGTTGTATGTCCTCTGAAGTCATTTGTTGCGAAAAAATTGCAGGAAGGTGTGGTCACTAGTGAGGATGGTTCAGAAGAGCTTGTTTCCCTTTTAAAGTCTGGTAGCTCCTTTGGGGATATTTCTGTTCTTTGCAATATTCCTCACCCATACACTGTGCGCGTTCGCGAGTTATGCAGACTTTTGAGGCTCGACAAACAGTTGTTTATGAATATTATTGAGATTTATTTCTATGATGGGAGAAAAATATACAACAACATTTTAGAGGTAATTCCAGCTCAGTTGTTCAAATCTCATATGTGCACTGAAACCTCATGCACTGAACAAAATAGGTAGTGATTTACTGATTTTAATACAATTGAAACTGACAGGAGAAGGATGCCAGTTTGCGAGTAAAGCAGGTGGAGTCTGAAGTTACATTTCACATTGGAAAGCAAGAAGCTGAACTTGCTTTGAAACTAAACAATGCAGCATATTTGGGAGACTTGTATCTATTGAAAAGTTTGATTCGTACTGGAGCCGATCCTAATAAGACAGACTATGATGGAAGAACCCCTTTGGTACTGATTTAATGTCTTCTCAATATTTTTGTGAAGCTTGATACAAAACTCCATTGTCTAATACAATACACTTAAATGCAGCATCTTGCATCATCAAGAGGATACGACGATATTGTATTATTTCTCCTACAAGAAGGAATAGAAGTTGACCTTCCAGGCAATCCATTTTCTCTTATGTGCTATCTCCCAAGAAATTCAAATTTTTTTTTGAATCTCCACTTTCCAGCACTTGAGAAATCTCACTAATCATCGCGCTTCTTGTTATAGACAAGTTCGGCAATACACCATTATTAGAGGCAATAAAAAATGGGCATGACGGAGTTGCTGCATTACTTATCAAAGAGGGAGCCTCTTTGAAATTTGATGATGCGGGTTGTTTCCTTTGCAGCGCTGTTTCGAAGGGAGACTGTGATTTTGTCAAACGGATTCTGAATTCTGGAGTAGACCCAGATTCAAAGAATTATGACCGTAGGACACCACTTCATGTCGCTGCATCAGAGGGATTTTATCTAATGGCCAAGTTGCTTGTAGAAGCAGGTGCCAGCGTCTTTTCGAAGGACAGGTACTAAAAATGAAGTGTTTGGTTTTTATGTCTATCCCCCCTGAAGTCATTCCCAAAGTTGGATTCAATATGATTTCCCTAAAACTCTCTTTCCATTGGATTTGAAGATGGGGAAACACTCCTCTTGATGAAGCCAGAATGTGTGGAAACAATAATTTACTGAAGCTTCTCGAAGCTGCAAAATTGTCCCAGTTATCAGAATCTGCCGATTCTTCCCAGGAAATCATAGGTATGCTCAGTGTAGGAACGAAACTATTTAACCTGTCATCTCTAAATTTTGGTACTAAACGATTCAAATACAGAGAATAAGAAGACTGTCCCCCCAAAGAAATGCACTGTATTTCCCTTCCATCCATGGGAACCCAAAGAGCAGAGAAGAAATGGGTTCGTCTTACGCGTGCCTAGTGCTATTGACGCGCTCATTCAGGAGGCGGTCGAGTTCTTGAACTGTTCAAGTGATGCTCAGTTTTGTATACTTTCAGATGATGCAGGTAAAATAATAGATGTAGAATTGATAAATAACGATCAAAAGCTGTACTTGGTCAGCGATACTTGAGCAGTATGATTATTACAAGGCCTTTCCAGTGGCTGCTGCAATGAACTCATACTAATAATAATAATAATAATAAAAAAATCTTCAATATTTAACATATAAGTTGTATACTCACCGAATATTCGGGTAGCAACATTCTCAAACCATTTGAGACAAAATTTGAACAGTTGGATATTTCAAGTAGGAAGATTAGTGTGAACGGTAACACCAGTTGTTTGTATATTCAGTTTAGGCGGCTAGATATATTTTTGCAGTCGGCCAGTGGCCACTACGTGGTGCTAATCAACCACTTACAAAAATCTGAAGAAAATAAAAAAAAATCCACACCGCTCCCACGGAAGTTTATTCATATAATAAAATTAATTTTGTATCATCTTCATCATCATCACTTATGTAATTACGAAACTGATTCTAGCTTCTATCACTTATTACAAACATGTCATTATTTCCGTATTTGACTGTATTTTATCATATATTTAATCAAATGTTAACCATATTTGACAGAATATATTTCACATTCGGAACGAAAGATGAACGTATTTTATCATATTCTATCGATTATTGAACATACTATTTATGACATATGATTATAATTCTTTCAATTAATGTAATGAATATGATAATTCTTTTTACATTTTCGTCGAAACGACGGACGACACGCTAATATTTATATAAAATAAAACACAACAAGTTGCATTTGGCTTCTCATCTCAAATTCCCAACCTTTTTTTCTCCTTTCTTCTTCTTCTTCTTCTTCTATACATTATTGATTTCGTAGTCCTTTCTGGTTCAATCAATCAATCTTTGTATGGAGCCCAAGGATTCATCATCATCTTCCATCATTCAAGGTAATGACGTCTCACCTGTATGAATGTGAAATATCCTGCATGTTCATTTACCTTACCTAATGCGCCTGTATTCAGATTTTGGTAGATTAACATCTTCAAACACCGAGAGGCAACGGCGCACTGCTCCTTCTGTCATCGTCATTGGGGGTGGTATCTCAGGGGTAGCTGCTGCAAATGCTCTCTCCAAGGCTTCTTTTGAGGTAATGGATTACTTTTTTTTTTCTTCTGGACAACTTCTTCAGATGAGCATGTGATTTTTTTGCCAATTTGATTGAATATCTTGTTCTGCAGGTTCTGCTGCTGGAATCACGTGAAAGACTTGGTGGCCGGATTCATACTGATTACTCTTTTGGCTGTCCAGTAGACATGGGTGCATCATGGTAACTTCATCTTCCCACTAATAATTGTGCTTCTTTTAGTTGAATCCTGTTTCTAGTTGAAAATTAACATGTGCATATTCTTGTTGTTAAATACATTGATTCTGTTCCCCATGCATTAGTTTGAATCCTATATTGTGCATGAAACAGTAAATCAATTTTGAGAAAATTATGATTTTCTGCTAACAGGCAAAAGGCTCGTCTTTGTATAAGTTTTCTACTTCTCTCCTTAACTTTTCTCACAATTACCATTTCTTATGTGAAGGCTTCATGGCGTGTGCAATGAAAATCCACTGGCTCCTCTTATTCGTTCATTGGGGCTTCCTCTGTACCGTACAAGCGGTGATAACTCAGTGTTGTATGATCACGATTTAGAGAGGTAAAAGATAATGATTTTCAATGGGTTGGAACTTTGTTACTGTAACATACACACCATTATTTCAAAAGTCATGTGATAACTGTAATGCTTGTGATGATGATTTATGCATGATGTTTTATACGGTCGAGCAATCTCTGACTTGAATAAAGTTAACTGATGAACATTCATCTAAGTTATTCACTGGGTTTCTGGCATTCCGGAATAAATTTGCCCTGTACGTCTATACCCAAATGTTTTAGCGAGGATGTCTTATAGCTTGATTATCAATTTATTTCATGATTGCAGTTATGCCCTTTTTGATGCTAATGGCCATCAAGTTCCTCAAAATATAGTAAGCGATGTTAGTGAAATATTCAAAAAAATTCTGGCAGAGGTTTGTCTGTTCTTTATGCTTTAGCTTGCTTAAAATGATTTCCAGCATTAAAAGTCTGAATATGATATATGATGTGAAATTTTGGACATTTGACAGACGGAAAAAGTGAGGGATGAAAATTCATTGGATCTATCGATCCATGAAGCAATATCGATTGTGTTTAACAGACACCCTGAACTGAGGTATAATGTAGCTTGTTTTAGCACATGCTACGAAAAGCTTGAGAACGTGAGTCAAGTGATGGGAAAGTTATTTTTCTCTTTCTGATGTTTTTTTCCTTTGATTTCAGGCAACAAGGAATTTCCCATGAAGTACTTCAGTGGTTTATATGTAGGATGGAAGCTTGGTTTGCGGCTGATGCTGATATGATATCTTTGAAGTGCTGGGATCAGGCAAGTGAAAATTAAATTGTAGTATAGTTCCAACATAATGTAAGTCAGTTGCTCTCGTATGCGATGAGCCCCTGGTCAATATGATTAGATGGCTGAATCTTTTTCACTGTCTTACACATAGCAGATAAGATGCATTTATGATTTTGGAGGGCACAGTAACTTCACAGTCTTTTCCTTGTATAACACATCTCTTTGTTCAGGAGCATGTTCTTTCAGGCGGTCATGGAGTTATGGTGCACGGTTATTACCCTGTAATAAAGGCTTTAGCAGAAAACATTGACGTACGGCTAAATCACAGGTTTACACTGCGCCTAAGTGGCTTTTTGCATGTGTACTTAGACAGCAGACGTCACATGTTATTAACTAGTAGTATTTCTCTTGTTCTTAATATCAGGGTGAAGAAAATATACTATGGATTGGATAAAGTAATGGTGACAGTTGAAGATGGAAAAAGTTTTGTTGCAGATGCAGTCATTGTTACAGTGCCACTTGGCGTGCTTAAAGCTAATTTGATTGATTTTGAACCTCAATTACCGGAGTGGAAAACGTCTGCAATTTCTGATCTTGGTGTGGGAAACGAAAATAAAATTGCCTTGAAATTTGACACTGTATTTTGGCCAAATGTGGAACTCCTTGGTGTGGTTGCTTCCACCACATATGCATGTGGATATTTTCTTAATCTTCACAAAGTGACAGGCCAGCCAATCCTTGTCTACATGGTTGCTGGAAGATTCGCATATGACCTAGAAAAACTTTCTGATGAAGATGCGGTGAAGTTCGTCATGCTTCACCTAGTGAAAATGTTTCCTAATGCAACTGAGCCGGTATGCTTCTTTTCTGGCCTTTATATTTATTAATCTCTGCATTATTTCAGTATGCTTTTTCAACAGTCTTAGTCGCACGCGATTAGCAAGCCCACTGCATTTGGCAATGAACACTGTCTTGTTTTAAGAATTCATAAAGCACATCGTCTAACTTCAAGTTCACATTATCTTTCAGGTCCAGTATCTTGTATCACACTGGGGAACAGATCCAAACTCGTTAGGTTGCTATTGTTACGACCATGTTGGAAAATCTGGAGATCTGTATGAAAGACTGCGAGCACCACTGGGTAACATGTTTTTTGCTGGGGAGGCCTACAGTTTGGTTAATGAAGGATCCGTGCATGGTGCTTATCAATCTGGAATCGCAGCTGCTGAGAATTGCAAAGAACTCGTCCGTGGAAGGCTTGATCCTTCTGAAAATAGAATACATGCCTCTCAGCTGAATGAATTACTTGAAGATACAAATCCATTCCAAGTATCTAGGCTGTAAGACAACCAACACACAAGCTTAGATTCTCTAAGAAAGTGTTGTGTACTACTTTAGAGTTCATATCAACTGATAGTTGCAGCTTTTTGATCCTGAAATTTGAATGGTCAAACATTCTGAACTACAATGGTTCTATAAAAACTATAAGAAGAAAAGAATGATACCATGACAAATTGGAGTATCATTCACTCCTGGTTTCTCTTGCTGGCAGCACTTGTTTAAAGGCATTACATGTCCGCGTTAACAACATATCTCATGTACCCCAAGCAACGGCTACCTCGACGACAGTGCATGCATTGAAGAGATCAGACTCTTCTTTTGCTGAAAGTATGCCTGAAGCTTTCAGACAAAGCAGATATAATATGAAGCGATCCAAACTCGTAATAAAACCGTTTGACCCTTCTTTTTATATATAAATGGAACTTCAAGAGTTGATTTGATTTGATTTGATTTTTTTTTCTTCACTCTACTAGGTTTGTCGCAAAAGGGAAAAGACTGATTGGGCCCAGTTGGACATATTTAAATTGGGCAGGCCCAATAAAGATATCAACTAGGGCTGTATTACTTTTCTCTATTTATAGAACCAACTTATCCTTCAATTAAGAACTGATCACAATTAGGGTTTGTTGCGATTTGCGTCGGAGTTTGTGTTGTTTTTCGCTGTGTTTAAATTTATGATTGGCGTCAGTTACTGATTACTTGCGCTCGTTGTTTAATCGGGCGTCGAGTATGATACGGCGCTATACGTGTTCCGATTTCCGCATTAGATTTGTGATTATTCGTGATATCAATCATCGTGGAATTGGGAGAAATTTGTCATCGATTTTTGATACTATAAATAATAATTATATAAAGGCTAATTGGCTGGAAATGATGTTTATTTCCCCAGATGATCATAGCTGATTATACTGAGCTATATACAGATTTTTTTTTTCATTAGACAAATCCAAGTCAGAAATCTGATCCGTTGTTTTTTTTTTCATTAGACAAAACAAGCGTAATTTATGATGTGCAGTAGCTAGCCAACATACAATTTTGTTTGATATACTCGAATTAGTATGAAGACAGCCCGCTCATGCTTATAGCGGGTGACATACTCTGCTTTCAGTTACGTTCAGATCAGAAATGATAAACAGCTATGGAGCCCCAAGTATGAAGCTACAGTGTTAAAGTGTGATCCGGAAGCTACTGCAAATAATAATCCAATTGTGCCTTGTGGCCTTATTGTGTGGAGCTTGTTCAATGATGCATTGGGGTTTTTGGTCAATTCCCAGGCATTACAGGTCAGCAAAAATGACATAGCATGGCAGAGTGATAAGAAAAGCAAATTTGGATCTGATGTGTGTCCCTAAAACTTTCAAAGCAGTGGCTTGATTGGAGGAGCTAAGCTTAATGAGGTATGCGAACTGCAGGATTTCCTACTTTCAGAAAACTTTATGGGAGGATTGAGGTAAGCTGGTCAAATTGTAATGGTCCATATAGAGAATAGTTATAACAGGTACAGCTTTGATGGCAAAAAGAAGCTGGTGCTTTCTACTACTAGCTGAATTGGAGGGAAGAACAATTTCCTTGGTGTTGCATATCTTACCATTGGTGGGCTATGCTTGTTCTTGGCCCTGAGCTTCATACTTATGTATGTGTCATTAAACCAAGGTAAACTATTCTACACCTCTCCTTATATCACGCTGGAATGCTGGATGTTTTGAATGCTGGAGTCCTGTTTTGTCTGCCTGCTTTGTCGGGTTCGAACCTTTGACCTTGGGATTTTAAGACAAGTTCTTTTCCACTTGACCACCACCGCATATATGACAAGTTTGTCTGCTTTTCTTTGATCTGGAATCACGTTTTCAGATGATGTGGATTTGAACTATAGAGTACTTGTATTTCGCACTTATTACTGTGGAAACTAACATTTCTCTTGGTTTCCCATTTCATTTTCCACACATCTATATGAATTTCTTTAACTAAGATGCTGTATTCACATATTTTGCAGGCTCCTTGGCGATCCTTCTTTCTTGTCATGGAATACGAATCCAGGAGGGCACTTGCATTAGGGCTCGCGTTACGTAATGCCTGACAACAATTCTGAGCCTCAGATTTCCAAGGCCTATGAATGAAAGGTGATCACAGCGGAATTAGTCGGTCTATTCCGAGATCGAACAATGTATGTATGAGTTCAGACTTCAGATGGGGGTATAATGTAAAAGCACAAACTCATTAATCTTATGTCAACTATTATACTTCTTCACCCAAGTTTAGATTCTTATTGAAATAAGTCGATTAGATCATGAAGCAGGGATTTCATGACAGCAATGGAAACCTTTCCATCTCAATGAAACTTTAATGCCCCATTTTTGGATTTCCTCGTACATCAACATGGACACTTGGACTAAACTGAGGCAATGGCGGAGACAAGTCATTGTTACTCAAATCCAGCAACCTGAGTTCTTTCAACTTAGTCAATCCCACTGGCACGCGGCCGGTAAGCTTGTTGCCGTTAAGCTTCAGCTCCGTCAGCCCTTGCAGAGCATCCATACCTTCCGGTATCGCCCCTGTAAACTGATTTCCATGAAGCCACGCCTTCTTTAACCCAACCATACCCCGAATCACATCAATGGTGCCACTCAGTCCACCACCTTGTTGATCATTCAAGTACAGTGTCTGAATTTTCGACTGAAACAAGGTAGCTGGTAGTGCACCGGTTAAGCGATTGTGACCGAGTTCCAAGTCGACTAGGTTCATAAACTTGCCAAGAAAGTCTGGTAACTTTCCCACCAGATTACATTCAGGAATTTTCAAAACAGCCAATTTCGACGACTGCTGGAGGTCACCAGGGATGATCCAACCGGCCGGATTCAAAGGGTTGTGTCCCATTGAAACAGTCTGCAAGCTGGTCAGTCCATTGAAGAAATCAGCTGGGATGAAGTCGAAACGATTCATGCCTAAGAAAATATTTTGTAACTTTGACATTCCCCGAAAAGTAGGCAACGGGCCATGTAAATTGTTGCGTTGGAGAGACACATTTTGCAATTCTCTCAACATATTAAAATTGCTAGGCAGAGTGCCTGTAAGACCCATTTGAGCAACATGAATGGAAGTCACCCTGTCACTGAGGCAGCTAATGTGATTCCACTTTGGTGAACATGGATTGTTCCCCACAGCAGGCCAACCTAGTAGATGGCTGTTGCTCAAGCTTTTTCGAAACGCATCCAGTACCGCAAAGTCATCCGGATGAGCTACAGACAGGGTTGTTAATATGAGACACAGATTCAATGATACTAAGAAAGTGCAACTGTGAAATGCTTTGTGACTTTTTCTAGTCATCTTCTTAAAAAAAAAAAAAGCAAATTGCGGATAACAGAAAGAACTGTTTCACGTTGTAAGGTAAATGTCTGCAGCGTATTTTATATGCTGGCAAAAACATGAATATGAGTGAAACATTAATTACTTACTATATAGTAAGAATGCAACTTCATTCAAGAAAGTGTTATGGAAACTTCTAATTCCAAACCGTTACTGGAAAATATATTATCTTAAAGGGAGTGGATCAAATAAAAAGGCTCATTTATTATAGAAAGTATTAAAAGATCTGGACCATTCATTTGATTCATCC
>JAWWMW010001694.1:0-11720 GCA_035048345.1 Echeveria elegans | reverse complement strand
ATTTGTAAAACGCACCAGTAAGGATTATCCACTATTCATAAATAATATTTTTATCATTAATTAATTATTAAAATTTATTATAAATCGAATTTAATAAATAAATTTATTATTAAATATACGTATTTATATTTTTTATTAAACTATATTTTAAAATTCAAAAATTATAATTTATAAAATATATATAATTTATTTTCATATATTTATAAATGCCCAAACCAGAAGATGCCCAATTATAATTTTCATAATTTTTTAACATAATTATATTTATAAATGCCCAAACCAGAAGATGCCTAATAAATAAATAAATTATATATTTTCATAATTATAATTTTACTTTTCCTACGAAGATGCCCAAACCAGAAGCCTCTTGCAAATTTTTTAACAATAGAGCCTTTGGGAATGGTGACACTGTCACCAAGCACCTCTTCCCATCAGGCACTGGACTTTTAAAATGGTGGTGATGGTGGTGGTGGTGGTGGTGTTGATGTTGATGGTGACAAACGTTTAAGGAGCAATTTTCAAAAGAGTCAGCAGCTGTTGAAGCATAGTAGGCGAGGACCACGGTCCAGAAGCTCCCAGTACCGTGGAGTTACGTTTTATCGCATGACGGGAAGATGGGAATCACATATATGGTATAGTATTAATTATATGAGGAATTATTCCCTTGTTCATTTCTTGAAAGTTCTTTACTTTTTCTGTTAGTGATGCTTTCGATCTTCTGCAGGGATAATGGGAAGCAAGTATATTTAGGTATATATGAATTTTTTGCTTCATATTCTCGCCTTGTTTTACAGCGCAAGGGAGGTATTTACTTAGATATGATAACTTGAATTTGGAATTTGTTGTAGGTGGTTTCGATACTGCACATGCTGCTGCTAGGTGACAACATAAATGTTCTTAAGCCCGTTAACAACATATGTACATCTGACCGAAGAAGTGCCCTTTTCTACATGTTTTCTGTTCAGAGCTTATGACCGAGCAGCAATAAAGTTCTGTGGTGAAGATGCAGATATCAATTTTAACATCAGCGAGTATACTGAGGATCTTAAGCAGGTGCACTATAGGATATTTATCTTGGCATTTCTAATTCATCATTTCTTTCAACTTAATTTTACAATTGTAAGTGTGTCTTAGGCGAAGAACTTAACTAAGGGGGAAATTTGTACTCATCATTTGCCGTCGAGCAATGGATTCGCAAGAGGAAGCTCTAAATACCAGGGAGTTACACTGCATAAACGTGGGAGGTGGGAAGCTCGCATGGGACATCTATTGGGGGGGAAATTGAGCAGCTCTCAGATTTTCAGTTTTGTTTACTTATTTTGTTTTCAAAATGCAAAATTTTGGCAGATGCGTGTTGTTTAAAATTCTTAGTCTTTGCTTAGGCCCTTTGAATTTGGTGCAGGTATATCTATCTTGGCCTATTCGACACTGAGCTAGAAGCTGCAATCTCTTCTACCTTATATCGCAAAGTTGGTACTAACTTGAAAATCTATTTTTTTGTGGCGATATTAATTTAGAGCTAATGACAAGGCTGCGATAAAAAGTAGTGGGAAAGATGCTGTAACAAACTTTGACCCGAGTTCATATGAAATTAAATCCCCGCTAGAGGTCACAGAAGGTAGGTTTTCTAATTTCTAAATGCAAATAACCTCAGGTTATTGTTTGTCATTTGGTAATGTGTTGAGCTTTTGTACCAAATGTTTGCAGGAGTTGGGCAAGGCCTGGATCTAACTTTGAGCATATCACAGGCATTGTTCGACAATGCAGGACAAGGGAAGGATATTTCTAAATTTTATTTGCTCGACGGTTTAGCTGGCCGCTAGACTCTGGTAATATCTCCAAATACAGCAAGTTTTCTCTTAAAGGATGTGATGCTGTCCAATTTATTTATTCTAACATGTCGAAATTGCCAATGCCAAAAATAATAAGGGTAATATCTCTGCAAATGCTAAATTAAATTATGAATTACTTTCGAGCAGTTTCCTTCAGATTTTTCTCGCTTTTATTCACAGGAAAGAGCGGCAGAGTCAAGAATTTCAGTTAACTCACTGCCAGGGCATCCGCGACATACTTTGCACTCTCATTCTATATTAAGGAACAACGCTCCGTTACCACTCTTTTGCACCGCAGCATCATCAGGATTCGCTTCTTCAACAATACCCGACCTTTTTCATCCGCAGTCCATAAGCCATTCAGCACGCAACATCCCATATTTCCAATCCTCAACAACTGCTTACGGCAAGGAAAATTTCTTCTGCAGAAGGTGATAGCTATCTGTAGACTTTGCGTCTAGTGTTAAAAAAAAAACCTAGCATTTGTATTATCAGTCATATCGATTTCATTCTCTCTATTGTAACCAAATGCACTGCACCCAGCAAGATTTCAGTTTGTCGGAAAAAAAAATAGAATGAACTTCTTCTAAGTTGATTAAACAAACATTCGTCGAAAAGAGGGAAATGTTTCATCCACAGCTACGTTTAATGCTTGTGTCCACGACTTCCTAACCTATTACAAAATGCAACTACTAAAAGCTGTCTGTCTATTTTCATCAAAAAAAAAAAAAAAGCTGTCTGTCTATCTACTCACTCTTTCATTATTCTCATTACCTACCGGAGCAAGAGAATGTTCTTAACGATTACTGTACAAGACTACTAGATAACAACGCTTGACGTAAGGGGCACGCAGTTGAGTGGCAGATAGTGACAAAACATTGATCTGGTCCTGGCGATGCTGACCAAACATATTAGGTGAAGAAGGCAATTAGTTGCATTGTATTACACACCGATCCTCATCTTCTACCGATGATCAAATTGTGTAAGGGTAAAATAGTAATGTTCAGTCTAATGCAGTCAACCTTATATCGTGTACATGAAATGTGAGGGTTATTCCTGTAAATTCGTGCATCGGTTGAGACACTCATCCGGTGTCCAAATTGTTTTCTTTTATTAATAGATTTTCGAAGAAAAAAAAAGTGCCCGTCTCTGTCTCCTCTGCTTTTACCATATTAATTTTAATCTTCTTTCTTCACAAAACAAAATTCCATCTTTCTCGCTGTCTGTCTCCGACTCTGACCACTTTTTATTTCTCTGTTTGCCGTGTTTCATCTCCTTCCTCTTCTCTCCAAAGAAACCTTGTGATTGTGAACTAGAAGCAGAGTGGTTTAGGGTTTGCTTTTTGTTTGATGGGTTGTCTACCACCACTTCCTTGTTCTAAGCCATCATCATCTGAAAACAAGTCAAATAGTATCAAAAAAAAGAAGAAACACAAAGCAGTCAAATCCAAACCTCCTCCCTCAGGTGAATTATTGCTCAATTTCCTCAAAGTTGTTAACTTTTCAGCATTTCATCATCTGGGATTTTTTTTTCTATTGTTGTTGGGTTTGAATTCAAAAAGGCTTTTCTTTCAAATATAAAATGTTACAATATATTACTTTCATTTCAATGCATTTTCGTTGTAGATGCAGCTGGCTCGTGTATTGCACAAGATCTGGCGGCAATTGAGGGCTCTGGGCACATTGCAGCGAAGATATTTACGTTTCGCGAGTTAGCACAGGCAACTGCGTATTTTAGGGCTGAATCACTCCTAGGGGAAGGAGGTTTTGGCAGAGTGTATAAAGGCCGGTTAGACAGTATTAATCAGGTTTTTTATGACCATTTTCTGAAACGGTTTGTGTGAAATGAAATGGCATTGTTTGGGAATATTTGATTTGCAACATGAAGTCAAACTGTAGAACTTTTAAAACTTTTTTTACTTGTAATGTGTAGATTGTGGCCATCAAGCAGCTTGATCGGAATGGTGTACAAGGGAACAGAGAATTCCTTGTCGAGGTCTTGATGTTAAGTCTGCTACATCACCCAAACCTCGTCAATTTAATTGGTTATTGTGCGGATGGAGATCAAAGACTTCTTGTCTATGAATACATGCAGTTAGGGTCCCTAGAAGACCATCTGCATGGTAAGTAATTCACTCTTCGATTCTTCACGGAGAAGAAAAATGTGTTGGGAAAGTAGCTTAATCTCGCATATTGTTGCGCAGACCCTACCCCAGACAAGCGGCGACTTGATTGGAACATTAGAATAAAAATAGCCGCTGGTGCAGCTAAAGGGTTGGAATATTTACATGACCAAGCAAGTCCACCAGTTATATACCGTGACTTAAAATGTTCAAATATTTTGCTGGGAGACGGATATCATCCTAAGCTCTCTGATTTTGGCTTAGCGAAGTTGGGCCCAGTAGGGGATATGACACATGTATCTACAAGAGTAATGGGCACTTATGGATATTGTGCTCCGGAATATGCCATGACAGGTCAACTGACTCTGAAGTCGGATGTTTATAGTTTTGGAGTTGTTCTGTTGGAAATTTTAACAGGCAGAAAAGCAATAGATAGTTCAAAAGCTGTTGGAGAGCAAAATCTTGTCGCATGGGTAAGACACTACGGTTTTAGAAAGTTCAATACCAAATTTTGTTCGCAAGTGATTTTAGTGCTATCAATTTTATAAGCTCGTTGATTTTTTTTCTTTTCAGTCTAGGCCATTATTTAAAGATCGACGTAAACTAGCACAACTAGCTGATCCAACACTCCAAGGACAATATCCATCTAGAGGATTGTACCAAGCCCTTGCTGTAGCAGAAATGTGCGTTCAAGAACAGCCTCACATGCGACCTTGTATCGGTGATGTCGTCACTGCTTTATCTTACCTTGCTTCTCAAAAATGTGACTCCGAATCCCAATCCGGCCAGGGTTCTAACATGCATCCTTGGACGCCTCAAAGAAAGGGTGACAAGAAGCTTAACTACAGCTCTGAACTAGAGACAGGCCGAGCAAGTAGATGAAACACTCTGTTTCAGGCTCAGACCTCAACTGGCTCTTATTTTTATGCCAACAGCTGATTTAATTGTCCGAAAGATCTGGCTCTGTTATTTAGGTTTTAAAAATTAAGGTGTTATTTTGGGATTACTACTTTGAGTATCTTTAATTTATTTATGAATTTCGAAATTTTAAAATAATTATTTTAAATAAAATTAGTTAACTTTGCATGTATTTAAACGGAAGTGTTCCGCCCGGATTTTGACCATCATGACATTTTTTTTGGAATGAAATCTCCCAAACTTAGGGAATTAGAGTTATTACACGGATTTTAAGCCTGAAACCATGATCAATGATGGGTAAATACAATAGAAATGACGATCAAAATCGCATTCCATGATAACACAACTAAAGATAACAAGAAAAAAGATAATAAAATATGAGCTATCTAACAATTTGCTCGAATCTCCCACCAGGCTTGCACCGCAGGTGAGAAAAGAATAGAGCTATTTAACAAGATGCTCGAATAAAGATCATCATGCCAAATTAATAAATAATTTTTTAAAATATATTTTAATTAAATCTTCTAATTACTTAATCTAATAGATTAGGATAAAAAGGGACCGGATCCAATTACGTTCCGCGCAAGCAGAAATAAACGTATGGATAGGCCGCGTCCTCGTACCCCTCATGCATGTAACTTTGAAGCACCCGAAGCATCAGAGAAGGAAAGGCGCCGTGAAGCAACCGTTTTCAATTCCAGCCGAAGCCTAACGCCCCGTTTGATTGCATGGAAAAAAGAAGAAAAATTTTAAGTGAAAATGAAATGTGTATTTGGTTGTAAAGAAAAAAATAAAAAAAATAGACAATGAGATCAAATTTTACTTACAACTTTCTCATGGGAAAATCATTTTTTTTAATTTTATTTTTTTCACTTTTTCCCACAGCCAAACGGAGCATAAGAAGCAGACTTTTCTCAATCGACGACGTTCTCTCATCAGCCCAGAACAGAATTCCATCTGATACCATTCCATGGCGACTGCCATAACGTTCTCTCAATCGCGTCTTAGGGTTTTTTTTTCGTCAAAGATATGAAGACTAGTAGACTACTCAAGTCAGGATTAGTATTTCGTATGCATGTAGGGTTTCTTGTTGCTTATGGACTTTATCTCTCTGTGTGTTCTATTTTTTCTTAAGTAAGCAAATGCTGTGTTGAGTGTCGGTATAAAGTATAATATATTGGGTGTTATTAGTAAAAATAAGTTAACATGATACTATTGATGTCTTTGAAATTGATTTGACCAGTTGAGGAACTGGGGTGCATATTCACTTCAACCCGTTTCATAATTTGTGCTTAATTTACCAATAAGAACTCCAGACTTTCTGATGGTTGTGGTTGACTTTGTTGAATTTGAAGCACAAGATGCAGTTGCATATCGCCCGTGCTGACAGTAGACAATTTGGTTAGTCTCAGAAAATGTGAGGCTTTTATGTGCCCTGTAGTTAGTCTCTTCTTTTTTGTTTAAGATATGCAATCCTTCGATTGACAGGAATTTCATTAGGCAATGAAAACGTGATTTTGCAACTACACTAGCACTTTATGGATTCACCATCACTCGCCTGCTGCTGCTGGAATTTCTAACTAAAAGTCATCATTTGAAGAAAAATAACAAAACAAAATGCTTCAAAGGCGAAGCACTCGTTTCTTGTTTCTTCTGATTGTAATGCTTGGTAATTGTTACATTACATCTCCTTGGTCCTTATGCAGCACCAACGCCTAGACCACATTTTATCGACATCCTTGTGTTAATGTTAATCATGGCTCGGTCTAGATACACGACAATCACCGTAATATCATCGTGGAAATGCCTCCTTACACCTCTGTCGATCTTCTTCAGGTCTGAGTATCTCATCTCTCTTTTCTTCGCTGCCTCTCTTAGAGCTGCTTTCACTAGCCTCTTGGCTATTCCCTGAAAATAATCAGCATGAGCCTAGGCTCTCCGATAAACACGAAAACTTGACGTAAGTAGGACGACACTTACTTGACGCGGATAGTGTTGCACGATGTCTACTGCGTCTTGGTTGCTAATATGCTCCCACAAGCCATCTGATGCAAAAATTAGAAACTGATCATCGGGGTGGAGTTTGAGAACTGATATCTCCGGTTCTGCTTTCAGAATCGGTTTTAGAAAAGGCTCTGCCACTCTGAACTTCGGCAGTAACAGCTCTCTGTTGAACTCCGGCCACTTCAAGTACGCATCTCCTAAGTCCTATAGACCGCGACACCTGAATATTACTTGTATGAGATTAAGGGAACGGAAAGATTGTTCCGGGGAGTGAAGAAAGCCTACCTGTATGACTCCCTTTACGCGCCAAACTTTGTGTTTCATCACAACTATCTGCCGATCATGAGGGTGCAACAAGCGAAGCTCTTGCCTAACAGATTCATAACTAGCATTATGCTCTGTTGATAGCTGAATAGCTACCGTACCGCGAAGGGCTCTTTCGCTTCTCCCTAATACTACCTTAGAATCTCCGGCATTCGCAATGTACAAAAGGCCATCGCATATTACCCCAGCTAAACAACAGGATCCAGCAGATGCTAGTTGCGGCACACAATGCCATTGTTTCCTCACTTGTGACAAAAAGTTATTCTCTGTCGCCAAGAACGCGTCTTTAATAACATTTGCGGACATTTCTTGCTTGTCCGTTGCAAATCCTGCATCAGACAAAAATGCAACATAAATTTCACCTTCAAACACATCACACGTAAAAGATAAGTGAATCTTGTGGACTAGAACGTACTCTTAACGTTGTTGAACAAGTTTTCATTAACGAAACGAGCAGTCTCCGGTCCTCCATGTCCATCATACACTCCAACAAAAGTCCCGTAAGGACCTGAATTCATCAAACTCAACGCACCGGACTCAACTTGACTCTGATCCTCTAACAACCGATTGGCCTGAATCACAGCCATTGAGTATTCACCGTAAGCATGGTTTCCCAAGTCCTTATACCACATCAACCCATCCCTTTTTCCCACTCCCTCACTCCCTTTTCCTCCTCCCCGTCTCGTTCCGTAACTCCAACAAGGCTTAACCATTATTGTTAAATTTCTCCAACACTACAGGCCGCTAAAAGTTCAGTGCAGTGTGAGTAAAGTGCCAATGAATCATGCAAACTTAATTTATAGAGGCTAAGAAGATCAGTCGTAAGGAGAGGCTAGTAGAGCTTAGGTGCAGTGTATGCTTGTGGTTAGAAACACAAACACACAACCAAAGTCCATGGAGACTATATTATATAGACAGAAGACATTAGGACATGAATTAATAAAATGTGATGTCTGAAGTATGGAAAGACAGAAGGACACAAAGTATGGGGTGAAATTAACTGCAAGTGTGATTGAAATGAGAGACAAGAAAGCAATAGTTTTTATGAAGAAATTCAGAGAATATGGGGCTGTGCTGGTTACTCATACCTTGAACTTGAGTTTGATCTTTCCACCATAGGATTATTGATCATTCATTCAAAAAGGTACACACTCAACACTCTTAGCTGTACAAACTATACAGACCCATATAGTATTAGATTTTGACAGACTCTGGTGTCTCAGATCATGGAATCATCAAAAACACAGATATGGATAAGAAAAGGATTTAAATAAAATTTTGGAAGAGGAGGAGAATAGAGGTCTTGTGGAGGGTGAGAATTTCATTAGACAGGAAAATATTATTTATTTTTTGTTTTAAATGAAATAAATGTCAGATGAGATCTGAGACAGCAAATAAATACTCCCTTTTTTAATTGATTCCTACTCCATTTTACTACTATGAGAATCTGACATTGTTTTTTTTTTCCTGATTGTAATTTTTGGTTGTTTTGATTTTTGTGGCCTTGTGGGAGTGTACGTATTTTTGCAGAGTCCTTAGTAAGTTTCTACAAGGTAACATTTGCAAAATAACAGTGCTGGGAATTCTTGTTTTAAGCTGAACCTTTCGGCGTTATAATATTGATATTTGATTCCTTGATGTGGGAATTTTTTGTGATCTGTGACTCGACGAATCTGAGAGCTTGTTCTATTTTCAGAGGTGATAAAGTCAGGACAGCTATGAGAACTTGGGAGGTTATGAACAATTTGTTTTTATGAAAATGTATATGCTTCGTCTCCAGTTTGTTACATGATACGATGATGATGTTTTTTTGCCAGTACATGTTGGCTACCAAACTTGATCATGTTCTCTTGCAATTAATCAAGAATCAAGATGGCGTTATCATTAATATATATATGTGTGAGCGACTTTCTTAACGGAAAGAGGAAACATGGCACATTGTCGATGTGCAAAAAGTTCCAAACGTTCCTTGTTAACGTGCCATTGACATTCACTTCATTTCATCATTTCCACTTTCTGACCTTCAAATTTTCCAGTTTCTGTAAAACTATGTTCTTTGGGACGATAAGCTAGCCATCCGCAAGAAAGTAACTAGGTACATTGGACGACTGGGCAGAGCAAATTAAGTTGAAACCTGAGTATCATCTTTGGATTTGGACCACCAGCCTATGCCATCTTGTTCTGTACCATGAATTAAATGAGGTGGGATATATTTAATTAAGGCTAACCCATTGGTTTAGGCAAGTGGTCTCTTGAAAGGTTTCAGTTGCTTTCATGGGGCATGGACTATTTGCATTGCTATTAAATCAAATGCGGCAAGCAACTAGGCTATGTTTTTCAAGTTGCTATGCTGCTTTTAGGAAGTCACGGTAAGTTAAGTCAAGTCAATGAGGTTGCATTGCCTGTAACCATTCACCTCACAAGACTGAAATGCGATCACTCAACTTCCAATACTTTAGCTCCAATCGGATAAGACTCGAGTTAAAAGTTCCAAGTTCATTGAACAAATATAACAATACAAGAGCGGGGGTATCACAATGGAGAAGGGACCCAAGTCATCAAGATTGACAAACTATTTCCATTTAAAAATATTCATCAAATTTCAATTTTGAAACCAGCCTTTGAAATATTCCAGCTAGTTGAAATCAGTCTTAGGGAATACATACCTGACCGGTCAGTACGCCTACACTGCAATTTAAGTATCAAAAAACTTAAAGAGATCGATAGCTGGATGCTACATATCAATAGATTAAAAAGATGTCGGAGAGGATTCCTTCTACTTAAACATTGAGTGAGCTAAGTAGCAAGTAAAATAAGACCAGTCTAAAGAAACCAGGACTAGACATTTCAGTATACAT
This sequence comes from Echeveria elegans, assembly GCA_035048345.1. Classification (NCBI taxonomy): domain Eukaryota; kingdom Viridiplantae; phylum Streptophyta; class Magnoliopsida; order Saxifragales; family Crassulaceae; genus Echeveria; species Echeveria elegans. The sequence goes on along the minus strand of JAWWMW010001694.1, from coordinate 1,662 downwards.
TGATGATGAGCTGAAGTTCAAACTTAATACAGTAATAGGTTTTTATCGCAGGGACAAGCTTTCCAACCCTTCCGAATATGTTACCATGCAGTACCACGTTGAGTCCGAAATATTTGTTTAAGCTATCGTTGTCAAGACTCATTCACTGTCACATGTGTTTACCAACATGGTCTATGGAAACTAGGCCATGAGTTCTTGAAATTTTCCCAAGGATGACTTGCCTAACTTCTAACTTTAAGTACAATTCCAACGTGCGATTTATTTGCATCAAAGTATGGCTAGTTGAAGCACATCCTGTAAGACTGGACAATAGTGACTTACAGAATGTGTCTCGAGTGATGGGTGAAAGGGAAAAAATGCTTGGGAGCAGAGAGTGAAGGTGACCCTTAAAAGAAGGACATGTAGAGTGGCCGTCGAGTAGGGAAGGAGATATAATTTTGGTCCCCTCAATTTAGCTAGCTAGATGTGTATATACATTGGCCCTCACATCACACACCACATGACACTCCATAATTCTTCCCTTCAATAGGAAAAGGACCTAACTTATGTCCATTTTTGCTTCATGCCCATGCAATGCAATGTGCAGTTTACCCATTACGGTCGAGATCATTTGCAGTCCTGTTCATTTGTCCCATTTCTATCGCTTTAGTAGTATTGACATTCTTGTATCGAGATACTCTCTACTGATGCCATGTACTAGTACTGGCCAGCTCATGTTTTTGTACGAGCGTTATAACATGGTCATGGTCTGAGTATGGAGTTTTTGATGATAACATGTGTTGTCTACGTCTATGTACATATGCCAGTTTGTCAGTATGAACTTTGAAGCGGTTTGAAATTTATGTAGAAGAAATGTTTCTACTAATTTGTGTTATCTACATTTGCCTCACTAGTTGATTGAGCTCTAAAGTCCAAATAAATATAACTTTCAGCAATACAACTTTAGTACGAACATTTGCTAATAAGTGTTCTGCCGAGACTGTCTTTTATATATTAGCAGCCAACCTCAACGTGTTTCGTTAGGCCATGTTGAAAATGTTGTATATTACAATTGAAGAAATGTTCAACATCACCTAGAAAAGAAAGAGATGACTAGCTTATATATAGATATGAAATCATGACTTACAAACTTGAATTTTTGAGTCGCGATGAGATCATATCCGTATATGAGCTAGTCGAAATTCAACATGGTATCAAATACTGACCGGGCCAGTGAAGTCGCGGGGTGACGAAGAGGGTTCCGTAGGTCGGAGGAGCGCATGTGCCATTTCTCCAATTGAGAGGGAGATTGTTGAGTATTACAATTGAAAAAAATGTCTCACATCACCTAGAAGATTTACAAGCTTAAGCTTTTGAGTCGAGATGGAATTAATGTTAGTGAAAATGTCACAAACTCCTTGTGCCATACAACGGAAATTCAGCTTGATTTAGCAAACAAAAATTTAAAGTATCATTGAATAGAAGACTTGGTTCTAAGAGTGGGAAAATTTTATGCAAAAAGTTTAGGATTTCATCTGATCTTGGACGGTCGACTATACATTTTGGCCTATACTTTTAGGTAGAGGTGTCAAACGGGCGGGTAACAGGACGTTAACGGGTGGGTATTATTGGGTAACGGGCTAATGGGTAAAAATCCCGTTAAGCCCATTAATACTATTGGGA
>JAWWMW010001693.1:0-11700 GCA_035048345.1 Echeveria elegans | reverse complement strand
TTTGAAACGTTCTATATATCGTTGGAAAGATTATTCAACGAGTTACAATTCTCTAGTTTATGTCAAAATCAAATTCTAAGCCGAAGAATACCGAAAACGAGTCTGAAGTTACGGTGTTGCCACTTGCATGGCAGCACCAGATCATGATCCTTATATAAGGGTAAATGTGTAATTGGAAACACTAACGGATATAGGGACGGTACGTAACTGAGAAAGAAGAAAAGCGGCGTCGTTTAGGGTCTGTGCATTCTAGAAATAGCAGGCAGGCAGCTGCGGGCTGAACAGAATGTTAATGAATGCAGGAAGTGAACACCGTTCGCGCTTGACGCTTTCTTACCATTTTCAGCAGTCTCCCACGCACCTCTCCTTTCCCCCAAATTTCCTTCCACACTCCACATTTTTGTGCCCTAGCTTTACACGAGGTACCCTCTTTTTTCTTTTTCTTCCTTTCTCTCCTCCTAGCTTCTGTTGCTCTGTTGTTGCGTGTTTCGTATGGAAGATCCGTTTTCACGCTGTTGATAGCACTCTTCGCTCACTTTACATCCGACTCTCTTTTCACGCTACAGATCTTGGCGTTCTGCTTTGTGTTCCTATCGCCAGTGAAAAGATCTCATCTGGTGAGTGAGTACTTGTTAGATCTGCAAAAATGGTGGTTGACTGCTTCCTGTTCCTTGCTCTAGGATTTTGTTGTTATGGCTGGACATGTCCTGTTCGGTTTCACAAAATATGCCACTTCTCAGTTAGTTATGGATTATGGTTACCGTAGGTGCTGTGTTTTCATATACTCTCTTAACTACAGAATGGGTTCCAAGAAGAAGAACAAGAACAAGTGTAATGCCCCAACTACCAAGGTGACACATGACACCCTCTGCCCTTGGCCAACAACATTCAGAATCACTGCTAGAAATATGATCAGCGCTCAACTTGCCGGAGTTATTTTTGGGTGCAAGCATAGTACTGTACAAGAATGTTTTGCAAAAAAACTCTTTGGTTGGTTATATATCTATTATAGTCACAACAGGCCAATGCACGATTTTCATTTTACATCTTATGAGTTTCTGACCTTTTTGTTTTTCCTCAATGCAGGTTTGCCATCTTTACATTTTGCATATATTAGGAATATAAGACCTGGGCTCCCCTTGTTTTTATTTAACTACAGCGATAGGACGCTTCACGGAATATTTGAAGCTAAGTCAGCTGGGGAAATGAACATTGACCGGCATGCATGGATTTCAGAAACTGATCACGAGACAACACCATTTCCAGCTCAGGTATAAGCAAGTTCAGCTGCTTAGAAGCAGCTTTTTACAGTTATACTTCGTTGACGGTTAACTGTTCTTGCTCTTAAAGGTGCGCTTTCATACCAAAGTATGCTGTCAACCACTCTGTGAGGACCAGTTCATGCCTCTAATATCTGAAAATTACTACGATGAGAAATACTTCTGGAATGAGCTTGATAGTGTGCAAACCAAAAATTTGATTGACCTGTTTAGATCCTTGCCAAGGAGTGGAATTGCTTCCATGAAGTCAAGTTCCACTGTTAAGAAGTTACACGCTCCTGAATCTAAACAAGAACGCTTCGCCCAAGATAACGCGACTCATTCTCTTGGTATCAAAGGTACTCAGGATTCTGAAGGCAGCTGCAGTACTGCTAATAGAAAACGGGAACAAAACAAAGGAACCCTTGATACAAGTTGGAAACGTTCGTTCGCTTCCGTAGTAAGCGACAGTACTAAGCTGACCAAGACAGACAGCACTGCCGACTCAAACTCCCATGTTAGTTTAGCTGAAACTGGTGTACAAAACATAAGATGTGTATCTGAGGTGGATGCTCCAGACTGGGTTGGAGTAAGTAATTTCAGATCTGATGAAGAACTAACAGGACATGACAAACTGAGAGGAGAACAGCAATTGCCCGATGACAGGATATCATATTCGTCAGCTGTAAGAAACACAAACAAGTACCCTAAGACCAATATTTGTAACGCTACAACAGCTGCTTGCAAGTCTTCTCAGTTAGATCAGCAAAAAATGGAACCAGATTTAGTTTGGGACCGTTGTCATTGGGACTGTGAAAACTTTCGTTCACATGTTACAGAGGAATCCCGCTCTACGTATACTGGAAGAGAGGCTTATACCCAAATAAAAATCATGTTAGATAAATCTAGCAGACGAGTTCCATGTAACATTGGTTTGAATGATTCTTCCATGGAGACAGACCACAGTATGCCAGATGGGGAAAATGACAGAGAAAGACGGTGTGAACCAGTCCCTCCCACCAAATATCTGAGAACCTCACAAACTAAAAGTTTGGAAGTCACGAAATGTATGCCAGGCACTCAAGAGGATAAATCTGACCATTCAACAGAGTGGAAATCTCTATTGGATGCTATACAAATGGATGAAAGGCTCTTGGATGCGCAGAGTCCAAAAGCTGAAATTATGACGGTAATAACCAGTTATAATTTCTTCTTATAAATTATCTTAAAAAAGTACTTATAACAGCCATAAATATAGCTCAGTTTCTTCTTGGTCTAGAAAAAAAATATCATAGTACCAAATCGGCTAGATAAGCTGTCTTTAAGCACGCGAAGTTCTCTCACTTCTTGCTAGTCTTCTGTGCGGAACTTTTCCGTTGGACGGACTTTTTTACCCGCTAGGCTATTCTTTTGGGATGAGTCTTGCCATTTGCTTTGGTTCCTAATAAAACATTAGTCATTTTTCATATATATATATATATATATCTTTGTAACTTCAACCAATGCACAGATGACAGATATGGAAATAGCTATTCGCAGGTTAACCACTTGCTGACTATGGAATTCGACCCTTCAGTCTCCATATCAGTTTTGGATAAAGGATGTCCATCAGTTACTCCAACTCATTCGGTTAGCGAAACCTATGGCTCCGGCACCGATTTTGAATGTGGCGCAGACAGTTGTGAAGAGGCTGAATACTTGACACCCCGCAGTGAATTACATGATTACCCCTCGTCGACCTTGAAAAAAAGCACAACAGATAATTGGGATGCTATGGGTAGATTTAACTCCTCAAATACTCATACTGTTAACCATATTATTCCTGATTTGTTACATGAAGTAGAATCTTTGAAGGCGTCGCAGATGGTACAAGCTCAGCGGATACACTTGTTGGTGCAAGAGCTGGTAATGCTTTTCATTGCAAACTATTGTTTTAAATAAATACGTGGGCTGTAGTTTGGTTTTTCAATTACTACTGGTTAGTATGCGAGTCATGGCTGACATTACATGAGAACTTTGCGTAGTTTAGCTGACCTTCTGCTAATTGACTGACTGTTTGCCCCACACTTGGATGAAGTTGTCTGACCTTTTTTTGAAACCCAGTGGAGGATAGTTTAACCCTTTTTTCCTATATGGGTCTCGTAAGTTCTCAGTTTCGATCTTAACGGTAGTCCTTTACCTAATACAGTATTTCATATAAGAATAAACAAGTAATCGCTAATCCTCTTAACTATATAACCAGATTTACTGAAATGATATTTAATATTTAAGTACTATTATAATGTTATTTCTGTGTATATTTGTTTCATTTTCAATCTGCATTAAGATTGTGCTAACTAGAGAAATTGCTACTAAAAAGTCATTTCCCATATAAGAAATGGACTGTCGAAGATGGGTTACACCACAACGTGTTTTGTTGCTATCTTACGGTTGCATATTCTAACCCACACTAATGTGACTGGTGATTAGGCTGATTCTAGGGAAGATGTACGTGAGCTGAAACAGAGGCTAAGTATACTAGAACGGAGCTGGTCCCCTGCTTTTCCCGCCAGGAACTCGAAGTATAATTTGTCAAGTGGGTTTGAGAAATTTTTCAAGGAGTCTATTTTTCTGGTGGGTGGGTTTAATGGGTCATCCTGGACTTCTTCAGTGGACTGCTATGTTCCATCCTCTGATTCAATAGTACCGGTAAGTCCCATGCGCAACAACAGTTGCGCTGCCACAGCAACTAAGTTGTACGACGAACTCTATGTTCTCGGTGGTAAAGGCATCAACAGTAATCGGTGTTGCAGTACAGGTTGAGAATCTCCCTCGTTTATTTGTTCATCAATTTGCTCGAGCTCTATGTTTTTCTACTGCATATGCAAAATAAGACTGACATTGGTTCTTCATTTTTGAAGTTGATTCATACAATTTCTTAAGCAACCAGTGGATTAAGCGCCCCCCACTGAATCGAGGAAAAAAAGGCATAACCGCAGTTTCTATCGGCGGTAAGATGTTTGCAATAGGCGGCGTGGATGAGCTGTCTGAATGCTTTTCAGATGTGGAAATGTTTGAAGAGGGTTTAGGAAAATGGATCCCAATAAAATCAATGAAACAAAAGGTACTTTCACTTCCATTCACACATCTTATTTCTGACTGCACCAAATTTAGGAACTAATGCAATTCAAGGCATCTTACCATGTACAATAAGGTTCATTTGAAATTTGAAGTGAATAACTGAAGAGTGCAAATATATATGATTTTTGACGATTAGGAGTTGGCCGAGTGGTTAAAAACTCGCTCACTGGTTTCAGAGGTCCCGGTTTCGAGTCATATGGGGTATGATTGATGAACTCATGATCCCCTTTTCAAAAAATAAAAAATAAAATAACTGAAGAGCGCACTGGAGTGGGAATTCACTATTTTGCATGCCTTTTTTTTTCTTCCAGTTTTCTTGTCTTCGTTCTTGTACGAAAGATATGACATGTGAATAAATCAAGGTTGTTGCTCTACCTATTGAGGTTTGGTCTGTCTAGGTGACAGTGTTGTGTCAACACGAGGTGGAACTATGAGAATTCAGGGGATACTTTACGGGTATAGAAAAGATTCTTATTATTTAGACAAATCTGATGAGTATCCCCCCTCATTAGTTTGATAAAAGCACTCTCACACGAGATGAATGGCAGCATAGAGGGATTTCAACTCCAGCACTGAGGACACAACCTTTTTATAAATCATGAAAATCACATTACTCTTCTTGGATGCTGACTTAAGGTCTTACTTACGTACTTGAGATTTGAGAGGTTCACATCACATTGATTAACACTCCCCTACAGGTCTGTTCTGATTGTGCATGTGATTACATATAGTAGTAGTACACTGACCAACTTCGGCGTAATTTTTGTCTTAGTAACTTTCTTAGTTGTTCTCTTATGTAGTACTACAATTATTCATTTTTCAACTGCTGATTCCCCCACTGTTTTTCAGAGAGTAGGTGCGGTAGCAGCTGAAATCAACGGCATTATTTACGTAGTGGGGGGCAGTGATGGCAGAAATTACTTAACGTAAGCAATCAAATTCCTTGCGGCTCTTTTTACAAAATTGAGTGTTTTAAATGGTAGCTTGCGTTTGGGTTCTAAGTGATTCACTTGCTTCCATATTAGGTCTGTTGAGAGATTTGATCCCAGAAAAGATTCATGGAATCTCATCAAAAGTATGAGCACACCTAGAGGGGGACACTCCATGGTTGTCTTAAATGATAAATTGTACGACGATTTGCTTTATTTGTTTCCACATTTTATGTAATCATCATCAGGCTTGGCCCCGGGTCTGAAACATACGTTGCTGCCCTGCCCCCAGCCATGGGAAGGAAAAAAAAAATGATGCCATTTGAAGCAGCGCCTCAGAGCAAGCCTACTAAATTCAGTTTGTTGATTACTTTTTCGGACTTATCCTTGACAGGTTTGTATTAGGCGGTTACAATGGAAGTGAAGTTGTAGAAACTGTTGAGGTCTTTGATCCTCGAAAAGGATGGATGACCGGTGAACCAATGAAGACTTGTCGAGGCTATGGAGGAGCAGCAGTGATTGGGCAATCAATTTATGTCATGGGCGGAGCGAGCAACTCTAATAAAATGCTAGAAACGGTGAGTGTGGAATGTCGTTTATCATAGAAGCTACTTTTACATACCCTTTATTTAAAAGTTGCGCTAGTGTTGCTTGGCCGTGTATTTCTCATTGTGACCCGAATATTGCATATAGGTGGAGTGCTACACAGAAAAACGCGGTTGGCAGGTCAGGGATCTGAAATCGATTGGTACGAGGTGCTCCTTCTCTGCCGTAGTTATGTGAATGATCTCTTGGTTTGGTATTGTAAATCTGGATACAACTATTGATAATGACCTGAAAAGTTTGTGAAGCCCGAGTAGGTATTAGGTCCTAACTCTCCAAATGTTAAGAGAACACAAGCAAATAGCAATCACTGGTAGCAGTGAACGCCTCCATAGCTCCGTGCTGGACGCCAACATTGAACAATATGTTCATTTTAATGCATGCTGGCATTACATTAGTCGCCTCTTCACTTTTTTATCTTTAGCAGTTGAGCTCATAGGTTTGGATGTACCATTCTTGTTATTTTTCCAGGCAGAAAGGTTGAAATCCAACAATGCGGGTGACATACAGCGTTACAAATGATATGCTGAGTTTTAATCTTCTCAGTTGATACTGGGAAATCATGGAATCAAAGGATCCCCATCACCATCTGCGAGACAGGAAAAATTCCAGGCCACAGACTAAATGACTGCGAAGCTGTGCTGCCCATTGAAGTCTTACTCTACAGGAAATGATAGAACAACATATCCTTACCTCCATCCACCAGGAGCTTCAATAATTCTCCAGCCACATCAGACTGCTTGAGAAGATCAAACAGTAAAGACTAGGTTTTGGCAGTCATCATTCAACAAGAAGACGTCAAATACTGACCTTTATGGGAAGTTCAGTGCCAAACTGATCGACACATACAATGATTTGCCCTTCTTTTATTACATCACCCTGTTTTCCAAAACAAATTTTTAAAATGCAAACAAAGAGATCTCTGGACAACAACTAACTCATGAGTCATGTTGCGGGTCCTTGCTCCAAACTCAAAAGATCACACCGGCAAAAGGATTTGGCCCTACGCGAAACAGCCAAGGACATATAAAATTCAAGCATTATGCTTATGTGCGCCTCTTTGCATACACGGGACTGCTTTTTTCCTTTCAACATTCGACTCTCTCTGGAACGAACCAACCTGGAAATAAATAAAAAAACACCATTTCAATGAAATGTATTCAAAATGAAACCACACTTGGTTATAAGTACATGTACTGTAAACCAAGTACTGTTGGAGAAGAGACTAGAACATATCCAACAGTGCCGCTAGCTTTGGTGACTTCTCTTTGGGTATATTCACAATTCACAAATGAACTGGACTTTGCGGATGAGGCCTTGGGTGGAAGAAGGGGGTGGGGCAGTGTTTGGCTCAGCTGAATTAGGTGCCGGTGGTGATGCTGATGAAACTATTTGAGCAGGAGCTTTCGCATGAACTAGGTTTCGCTTAAGTTGCATTTGGAAGTCTCCAATCTATTGTTTACGAAATTACAGCCATGTTAATATCCAACAAGAAATTGAACAGGCTTAGCAAACTAGACATCAAGTAGATACAAAAAATCGCTGCTTCAGAAGCAAACGATAACAGCTTATGAACTTTGGAACTGACAACTGAGGACTAAATTTGTTTTTGAATGGAGCATAATTGAGCTGGATTATGAATCAGCCTGTGTACCTTTAACTTCACTTCACCAATTTTGGTCTCATCGCAGACCTCCAAAATCAATTCCTGACACATATAACAATAGACATAAGTGTATCATTTACTTCAATGTATATATATGGGTCAAAAATCAAGATATAGTTGGAATTGATCTAGCAACAAGTGATATGGGAATAAGATGCATTACTAACCTCAAACCCTTTGGAGAAGGTTGCATTTTTCGGGGATTTCAGAGGCATGAAAATTCATAATAATTTGATGGGCGATAATAATTACACAAACTTAAGTGAGTTTTTTGTGTGTCTTACTTTTGTCATGCGTGCTGTATCAAAATTAAGTTGGTTCTCTAGATTGTCAGACATCAATACTAACTACTAAGGAAACTAGAGAGCTCAAGGTGTACCTAGCTTTGTCTGATGCAATGATGTCAGACGTCTTCACACAAGACACCAGGGCGGTTCTTTCAGTGTAAGCAGCACATACAAGGTTACCAATGTTACCATGCAATTTAGCAGAGGTGACATTACAAAATGACATCTGACAATTAGAACGAGAAGTAATCAGGCAATGTTGAACCTACATTCAACCAACTCCAATAAAAAAGAGAACGATGTTTGAATGAGGAAAGAGATGAAGAAAAATAATGTTCATAGTTGAAAACCTACACATTCAAAACCTTGTAGCTCACTCTTATAGCATCATGATTAATATGGTTTAATCGAAATTTGGTTCTACATGGAGGGGTTTGTTGGGATGTACACACTGCTTATCTGAAAGTTTTAGATATTTACAAGCAATCTACAATTGCAAACTCAGTGTATAACAATTTTTGTTTTCATAACAAGTGCAGCAGGCAAAAACCACATGTTGGAAGTTACAAAGTTAATTGTGATGCTAGTTTTGATGCAAACTCTAGTTCTGGAGCTTTTGGGTTGTTGTAAGAGACGCTGAGGCTGTAGTTCTTGCAGTCAGAAGTGGTTTTTTTCCTCATGCTGAAAGTAGTTTCCGAATGGAAGGAATGACTCTTCTTGAAGGAATGAAGTTAGCATTTCAATTGCAGCTTCAACACGTGATCTTTGAAACTAATTGCAGTACTCTTGCCAATCTATATATATAATAGAATATCTAACTAGATGAACCACACATTTAGTGACGAAATGTAACTAGATTCCCTAATTTACAACAACATATAACTAAACCCATTCACAGGTAAATAAAGTCTGTTAAAACCGGTGCATAAAGTCTGAACTGGTGCGTATGCTCAGCCAATATGCACCGGTTTTCAGAGAACCGGTGCATAAAGTCGTTCAATACGCACCGGTTCTTTAAAAACCGGTGCATAAAGTCGTTCAATACGCACCGGTTCTTTTGAAAAACCGGTGCATAAAGGCATTCAATACGCACCGGTTCTTTAAAAAACCGGTGCGTAAAGTCGTTCAATACGCACCGGTTCGTTTGAAAAATCGGTGCATAAAGTCATTCAATACGCACCGGTTCTTTAAACAACCGGTGCATAAAGACTGATAAATACACACCGGTTTTTTAGAAAACTGGTGCATAAAGTTTGATAATACGACGACATTTTTCCGTCGAAACGACGGGCGGTACGCTAGTAGTGTATACAAATATATTGAGGTCTCATAATGAATGATTAATAAATTACTCTAACAGTAAGATATAACGTACCGTCATTCCTTGACAATCAAAATATTTTATTTGAGTACTTATCAAATTCTTGGATTACCCTATGTTTCTGTAAATCTCTTATTCACTTTTAGTTGCCTTGTTTACTTTTTTCAAACTCTTATCCTCTTTGGATTTTAAAAGTCTCGACACGTAGTATATAACCTTATAATGCGAAGTTGTTGAACAAGAAGCCAAATGCTGGGAAAGAGAATGAGAGAAAATCCGAAAAAGTTGTATTTGATCCTGAACACCGACATGCTTGATAGTTATTATTTCAAGAGTCAAATTCTTGATGAAGTTATGTTTTCACAGCCAGACACTTCTAAACACTAGGAATTCCAGTGTTATAAAACCCGGCCCGACCCGATCGGTTGGACCGGTTGAACCTTGACCCGGAGGGTATATCGGGTCGGTTCACATGTTGGATCCAACATGCATTGACCAATTCAAAACCCGGTCAAAACCGTGTTGAACCGGCGGTCTGACCGAGTGAACCGGTAAAAACCCAATTTTTTTTAATTTTATTTTATTTTCAAAAAATGATGGCACTCATTGGATTCGAACCCGCGATCTATTATTAGGTCATACTAACACCCTAACCAGTTGAGCTAATTTAATTTATTGACTATTTAAGGTATAATTCAATATATTATCATAAAAACATGTATCATTTATCTTTTTTTTTATAATTTCATATAATTTATATATTACTAATTTATTAACTAGTTTATGCATTGACCCACGGTTCAACCCGGTTGAACCATCAACCCATCGACCCGATGACCTCACCGGGTCAATCACCGGGTCGGTTCTTATAACACTGCTCGAAGTAGCACGTCTTTTAGGTGAAGGTTTTTTTTCTCTTCCAATTACATGGGAGAAAGTGATGTATGATGGTTGTGCTGGATGTTGCGCCGTGGCAAAGTCAGGTCATGGTGGAGTGCCGCTTCAGAAAGCGTGTAAAGAAGTCACCTTAGATATTAGAGGAGTCCAATGCTTCCTGAAAATGAGAGTTCACACAATTATCTCTTAAGATTCAGTTGTTGTAGATCCTGTATTATCTTAGCTTAACCAGTTAGAGCTACAGAATATAAAGACACAGGAATTGGTAAACCGGTTCGGCTCCTTTAAGGCTTAGTCCGGGGGGCTTCACCACAAGCCCGGTGGAAACATTCACTAATCACAAATAGGTTCCTACAACACTTACACTTTAGTAATGTTTATCAATACCTATTCTAGTGAAGAGAATCTGCAACACCTTCCTGCTACAGACTCAAGCCTCCAGCTTGAAATCCACCAGTCCTGACCTCGTCTGAACTACTCTGCCCTGTGATCTCTGACAATGTCAACACAGGCAGTCTCTAAAGCTTTCAACAGCTAATTTGGCTCTCGCCTTTGCTGTCACCACATGTGAGAGAATCGATAGCCGATACTGAGCTCTTGAATGTCGTCCAAATAATATGTGTTTTACTTTTGCTTAATTGGATGCCGGACGATACTGGTTTTTAACAGCTATTTATAGTCGGGTTTTTTCTTGATAAAGCCAACCGCTTGATCTACTTGCCAAAATAACCAATCTTCAAATATATTCCTTATCTCGAGTATTATCTCTATAATATCTTTATAATATTTGATTTAATCAGAATTATTTTACTTTTGAGATAATTAGAGAATATTCTCTGCTGATTTGATGAATCGAAATTCCAACTGGCCAAGAATATCGCTGCGGACATCCAGCTGGCAACAGAGAATGTGTGGAGAAGTCAAGTAGCAGGTGCTACGATAAATCATCCTCTGTGACACAGATGCCAAACAAATTGCCATCTATATAGCACTTATCTTAAAGGTGCTCTCAAAATCTACAGATCTAACATCGGATCAAACCTTAAATGTCCGTAAAAAAGCATCACACGCAAAATCCAAATTCTGTAAAAGAAAAACCCTAGAAATCAGAGACGGCCACATACCTAGTTTAAAACGTCTGACTTGGCGGCGACAATGGATTGAATCAATCGATCAACGAGAAGCGGAAGCGAACGGATAGGGAGAGAAAGAGAAGTTGTAGAGCGCAGGAAGTTGAGTCAGATTTATAAACACCAACAGCATTTAAAAACGGCTCTGCGGAGAAGGACGTGTTTGGTTATAGACATGATTATCGATTTTTTTATATGCGCGCTTTTACACTGTTCCAAACTCGCCTTTAGTTTAAAATTTTAGTAGTATTCCTTTGTGTCAAAGTCTGGAATGCCACGTGGATTAGGATTAATTAGTTTTGTTAATAATGATTTTTGTGAAATTAAGGAAAAAAATTAAACGAGGTGAAAAAAAAAGGGTTTATTACCGAAAACCACCCGTAAAAAATGCGTTTTTCCAATAGCCACCCATAAAATGTGATATTACCAATTACCACCCATTAAAATATTTTTTACCAATTACCACCCATTAAAATTTTATTTTACCA
>JAWWMW010001692.1:78559-102556 GCA_035048345.1 Echeveria elegans | reverse complement strand
TGATAATCGGAAGAAAAGAAGAAATGAGAAGTGAGTATTCATACGTAGAAAGCAGAAAAATACTGTGTCGGACACGGACATATCTCATCCGGTCATAATCTTTTTCTTCATCGGCTTTTGTTGGTTTTGAGCTTCTCCACAGCACTCATCTTCCCCCCATACTCCAAGCTTGAATCACTCATCTTCCTTATGCGTTTTATTCTTCGTCAAATCTGAGACAAGAAGCCCTAGTTACCGATCCATCTTCCCGATCGATTCGGCGCCGCGTTGGAGGTCTTGTAGATGCGAGGGTTGTTTTAGAATTCATGAGGTAAAAAGGTCAGGCCGGTCTAGTGTCATTTATCTGCTACTACGGCCACGTATAAATCCACTACTGGTAATGCTTCCGTTTTTCTCTACTCATACTCTACATGTTACACCTTTTTCTGTTAGAATTTAGGTTTTTGATTGGAGTTGTTGAGTACTATTGATTTTCATGCTGCAAATTTTCTGTTTTTTCTGCTTTGGGATTGGAATGCCTAAATTGACTAGGCTGTATGGAAATAAAGAATTTCATGTTTTACGGACACAGAACATTGTTTAGGAGGTATTCAAAAGGATTTTTTAGAGTTAACATGTATTCTTAAGCTGTGTAGTTCGGAATTCCGATTATAAAACGGGGACATTTTCACCAGCTAAGTTGCGTGCTTGGGGCATGAGGCTGCTCATTTGTCACTTTTTTCAGCTTTCATCTCTTCAGGTTTTTTTTTTCACTAATGAATTTTCATTGGATATTTTTGTGTTTGTTTCTATTTTTTCCATGGATATTGGGCTTCACTATAGAGCCTATTCTTTTTCATGCTTTCAGGATATCTGAAGTGCATACAAGATGCTTCAAAGTGTTCCTCACCAGATTGGTCAGTCACCAGCACGTATCGGTGTGTCTAATGACTAATCCAACTTCACCCTCCATCCAGAACAGTGGTGCTCAGAAGCTGTCATCTCAGGTTCAGCAATCACAGCAGTCGCATCAGCAGAATAATATCTCCAGTACCCCAACTACGTCTACTACCCTTTTGTCCCTTTTGCCACCCTTCGCTAGGGCCCAAACCATTCTTCTTCAAATGGCTATACTTGCGTCTAGACTGTTTGAAGTTTCCTCCAAGAGGTCTGCTTGGCTTAATGCTTTTCGTGGCTCCCTACCTACATTTCTTTCCTCTCAAAATCAGTTAGTGTCTCCACCTCCGCTTGAATCTACCGCTACTACCAAAGAGATTCTTTCACTTTTCATTTCCCTTCAAGCACAACTTTTTGAGGCTGTTGCGGAACTTCAGGAAATATTGGATCTTCAGGATGCTAAACGGAAGGTGAGCCGTGAAATTTTGTCTAAAGATTCTGTGATGCGTGCATTTGCCAACAAACTCAAAGAAGCTGAGAGGGTTCTTGATATGCTTGTGGATGACTACTCTCATTATCGCCAGCCAAAAAGGTTGAAATCAGATGATGATGAAGATGATGAATCTTCCTCCGCGACTATTGCTTCTCGGTTGAATCTATCAGATTTATTGTCATATGCTCACAAGATTAGTTACACGACTTTTGCACCACCCGAATATGGGTCTGGACAGGCTCCACTTAGGGGAGCATTGCCTCCTGCCCCACAAGATGAGCAAATGCGTGCTTCTCAGCTCTACGACTTCGCTGATCTTGATGTGGGTATTCCCAAGACGATGGAGGAGAAAGCAATCGAATCCCTTATCGAGCCTCCAGCACCCGTTGATCCACTTGCTGGTCTCCCTGGAATTCAAGGCCTTATGCCTCCCAACCTTACAATCCCAGCAGGCTGGAAACTTGGAATGCCTGTGGATTTGCCAACCGATATACCATTGCCTCCTCCTGGCTGGAAACCAGGGGATCCTATTACCTTGCCGCCCATTCATGTTCCCAATCCCACCGAAGAACAGCACATTCGAGCTATTCCACAACCTGGATTGCACAAGGCTCCTGATCCAATCCAAGTTAGACATGTTCAGCTTGATATTGATCAGGATGACGACAGCAGTGACTACAGTAGTAGTGAGGCTAGTTCTGATGAGGACTGATGAAACTTGATCTTCTTATACATATCAGGTGGTGTGGATGTTCATCTTCATTTCTTGAATTAGTGTTCAGTGGGACCTAAACCCTCATCTTGGTATCATATGGCATCAACGTCAGTTTTGTTGTTCTGAATGCTTACTAGAAAAGTTCTAAGAAGATCCTGTTTATGTAAACTGCCTTTGGCATTGTAATTTTGTTCACCGTCAACACTTGTGTCAGTAGCGTAGCATAGCATGCAGCATCATATTTTACAGATGGATCAATTTTAAAATTAGAATTTCTTTACAGAAACGTTGGAGAGTGAAGTACACAGTTAACATGATTGTCGCAGAGTGCAAATTCTTTGAAATTCGGTATTAACAAAAAAGTTGGCGGATCTCATTCGATTGTTCGGTTTGAATTCAGATTCTCATTTCAGTAATGTGACATCTGATCACAATCTATTTCAGGATAAAATGGTCCAAAATCCAAATTGAGTAATGCATACTGTCCAACTCATCTGACTAAACTTTGTAAAAGGTCCTTGAAAATCCAGTCTGTTTCTTGGTTGCTTAGTTCCTGATCAAACTGCTTTATATCACTTTGCAAAGGACAGACCAACAGAGAGGATGAGCATATGTTGATGTTGTCAAATTCTTATTGAGCATATGGTGATTCCGTCGTACGATGGGAATTGTTTCTCTGTTAAATTTAAATTTTTATATTTTATTTTTAATTTTTAATTTAATTGGGTTTCTCGGCGATTTTGGAAGCCGTACAGATTCCTAAACCCTAAAATTCAAACAACCATCTGTTGTTAAGGTTCTTCAGCAACCTTCTTCAGCTAATTTTGCGCTACTATGCCATTCATTTTTCATCAATGTTGCACGGTTCGTGGTACGGTACCTGTAAAATTTCGAGTATGATGAGTAGTAGTCTCCTTTTTGTTATGAACAAAATATATATGTTAAATCTATGTTAAATTATATATGTTAATTAATAAATTTTGATAGAACAGACCTTGGAGATTTAACACAAACTTAACTCAAACGAATTACTTTACCCAACAATTTGTTTCGGTAAGGAACCGCTGATGCCAACAATTTGCCTTTGATCTATCTTTTGTAATGTTTCAAAAAATTAATTTTTTAGATATACACTAAAGTTTAAAAGTCATCTCAATATTTAATTATATATAATATATTTTTAAATTTGAAATCAAACAAATTTGAATATAATTGTACTTTTTCCTGTTTTCAAAAATTACAGATATTATAATGATTTTAAAAAATAAATCTTATGTACATATATTCTAAAATTTTAATTAAAAAAAATAACAGTTAACATAGTAATAAATAAAAAAAACAAACAGAAACCCTACGCACATCAACCCCCGCCGCTCCCTTCTCCTTTGTTTCTTTCTTTTGCTCGTTCTTCCTCCCGCAGATCCTTTTACTCTCGATTTCTCTAGCCACCCAATAGAAACACACTAGCCACCCATCCGAAACGCCCGTGGCGCCGTACGGTTCGCGAATCGGTTGTCGAATTCGGATTCGGAATACGCTGCACCGTACCCCGAATCGGGTATCACACTTCATTACTCAAATTATGTTTACATCAATAGTCGCCACTCAAATTTGAAGATTTCGTAAGTTGTTTTTGAAAAATGAAAAAAAAAAATGTTGCATCAAATTTATTTCTAGTTTGTGTTTAGAAAACCGATAGCAAAGTTAATGATTTGTATCCTTCTAGGTTTTAAGATTGCCTTGCATCCATTGTGTTTTCGGAATGTTGGATCCTTTATGCTAATGTAGCTCCAAGGCTAGGTACTGATTTGTATATATAGGCAGACCAACAAATGGATATTGTCCATTTTTAGATGAAGACAGCTTATCGATAAAGTAATTGATTTCCACTGCCAGGTCCATGCAGTGCTCTTCTTTCCTTTGTATGTACTTCATTTTTTACGAGTTAGTTAGATTTGTGTAACTATGTCATAACTACATGTGAATTTAATTATATAGTGTGGGGTTAAGAATTGTCTACTGAGATTTAGTTATTTCATGCCTTAGAATTATATGTTTGATGTTTAAACTTATTCTGAGCTTTACGATTGGTATCAAAAAAAGGTGTGAATATAAGGCTATGATAGGATTCCATTTTATAGTAGTGAAATTGGTTTTCTGCTTACTCCAGAATATTTTCATATTATTGTTTCCGCCCCTGATTTTAACCCATTCTTAGGGATGAATATCCTACCTAGCATGTCTGATAAGAGGCAATTAAACGATGAGGAAGATGATGACGACGATGTCAATGACCTTGAAGCATGGGAGAGGACTTATAATGATGAGAGATCATGGGAATCTTTGCAAGAAGATGAATCTGGAATTCTCCGCCCAATTGATAATTTGTCTCTCCAACATGCTCAATACAGGCGACGCATTCGTAACCTTTCGTCTACAGACACATTTGCTCGTATACAAAAAGGACTTATTCGCTATCTTTACCTTGTGGTTGACCTCTCCAAGGTAATTGATCCTTCCTCAAAGCGGGATCCATTTTTTCTTGTTCTCACATACGTCCAGTGATTTGTACAAAATAGAAAAGCTAAAATCTCTTTGGAAGCTAATACCTAAGAAGGCTGCAATTGGTATTGCATGAAAACTGATGGTATTAAGCTATTAGCTCAATATGATTATTTGTGAAGGCTGAATATTTTAGATGGGACAGAATTTCCAGTAACAACAATTTATGATGGCTCAGTATGATTATGGTTGAAGCACATGCCTGATTAACTTCTATCAATTCTTATGAGCTTATGAAACTGTCTATTTAATCATAGATGTTAGTTATTATTCTACAACAAACATTAGTATCATTTATGTCGTGTTTTTGCCCTCTGTATTGCCTCTGGATGCAATATAAGTTACCTGTGGTATTTTCTGCTGATCTCTTTTATTTTATGATTCATTTTGCAAGGCAGCTGGTGAGACTGATTTTCGGCCAACCCGCATGGCTGTGATGGCCAAGTGTGTTGAATTATTTATTAGAGAGTTCTTCGATCAGAATCCACTCAGTCAGATTAGTCTTGTAACTGTAAAAGATGGTATTGCTCATAGCTTAACCGATCTTGGTGGAAGTCCTGAGTCTCATATTAAAGCACTGATGAGTAATTTGGGGTGCTCGGGAGACGCTTCGCTGCAGAATGCGCTGGATCTTGTCCATGGCTATCTAAACCAAATCCCTTCCTATGGTCATCGAGAGGTTTTGATATTATATGCAGCTCTCAGTACGTGTGATCCGGGAGATATAATGGAGACTATTCGAACCTGCAAGGAGGCTAAAATCAGGTGCTCAGTTATTGGTCTTTCAGCTGAAATGTTCGTCTGTAAACATCTCTGCCAAGAAACTGGTGGGTTGTACTCGGTGGCATTGGATGAGGTAAAGTTTATGATTTCATTGATAGCGACAGTCGCTCAACCATATTAACATTTCTACATTTTGTACTTAAAAAGTTAAGATATTATTAATGTTAAGTCAGGGGTACTAAGTTTGATATAGTTGGCTGGTTTTTTTTTATAAATATTCTTACATACGTAATGCTTTTCTTCTTTTCTGTATCAGTCGCATTTCAAAGAGTTACTATTAGAGCATGCACCTCCTCCTCCTGCAATAGCTGAATATGCTGTGGCTAGTTTAATTAGAATGGGTTTCCCACAACGAGCAGCGGAGGGTGTAATCTCAATATGTTCATGTCATAAGGAAGCAAAAGTAGGCGGAGGCTATACCTGCCCTAGATGCAAAGCTAGAATATGTGAAGTACCTGCTGAGTGCCGCATTTGTGGTCTTACATTGGTTTCTTCGCCGCATTTAGCAAGATCATACCATCATCTGTTCCCCATCACACCTTTTGATGAAGTATCTCCCCAATTAAGTTATCAACTAGATACGAGTCGAGGAACGTGTTTTGGCTGTCAAGTTAGCCTTTCAAAACATGGTATGTGAAATGTATGTGAAATAAGTTATTCCATGCATCTTTAATATGAGAGTGCCTTGAACATTCCTTTTCATATCAAACTACTACATTTAATTCAGTATCTAATATTTTCATGCAGGAAATTATTCAACGAAGCCAAGCCTTTCAGTTGCTTGCCCAAAATGCAAACAAATCTTCTGCCTAGAGTGTGACATCTACATCCATGAAAGCCTGCACAACTGTCCTGGTTGCGAGAGCCTCAGACACTCCAGATAATCTTGAGTAGCTGCTGGATATTTGTATCCCCTGGTATGCATATTTCGCAGGTATCAACTGGTTTCAAGTATCCCTAGTATGAGCAGCTGAATCTCATTCGAGCCATATTCATAGAGACTGCGACAATAGGATTGATGTTGTAACCTACTATTTAGCATGAATACAAGGTTGGTAGGACTTGGAACGTCAGATTTGCAAACTGATTACAGATTGTTTCCAAAAATAATCACAGATGAAATTTGAAAGATTTTTCCGGAAAAGATTGTCATATTGCTAATTAGTTAGGTGAGTAAGAATGTTTACCTTACCATGCTCCATTCTGAAGTTCAGTAAATCTGAAGTAGTGAAAGACAGAAACAAGACACCAACAGGAGAATTTTCAAGTAAACGATTAAAAAACACTTCAGTAAAAACACTGAGACTAGTATTCATAAATCATAAGTCATAAATAGGCCATAAAATGGGAAGGCCTACCTCCTGTAAAAAGCTCTCTCTGTACACTGGAGATTTTAGTTTTCTTTTGCTGAATTTCTGAATCAGAATAGGAAAACAATCTGCATAATCTGAATTTCTGAAACAATGTCTTCGAAATATGTCTTCGTTTGCGATCTTTTTGCTGAATTTTCTTATATTCTGTTTCCTGAATTTGTATACCATTGATATGTGTTGTCTATAGTCAAATGAAGTATAATTGATAGGACGATTGATTCGTCGATTGACTGGTTGGAGTTTAGGAGAGAGTTGTATTGATTTTGAAGTGTTGTTGTTATTGTCGTAGATGAGATTGCGAAGCTTTTTCCGAATCTGTATGGACAACCGTCGACAATGATGGTGCCGAGTGAGTCTGGATGCCAGAAGGGAGTTTGTGTTGAAGTTTGTTGTTGTGGTGCCGAGTGATTGTGGAGTTTGTGTTGAAGTTTGTTTTTGTTGTTGTGTATGGTAGATTACTTGCAGCAACATACAGAAGGGAGTACGGTGTAGCATGTATGGATTCAAGGGTGGGCCGGCTGGAATTATGAGGCGCAAGTATGTGGAGTTGAATCCAGAGTTTATCTATCCCTACAGAAACCAGGTGTGGTACATGTATTGAGTTTATATCATTATATGTTCTTGCTAGAGCAGAAATACTCGTATTTGAAACTTATGTGTGTGAAACCAGTTGTTTTATTTCGATTCATCGTATAAAATTTTAGTCAAATGAAATGTAAAACTCTAGTCAAATGATATGTGGAACAAGTTTTAGTCAAATGAAGTACAACTTTTTTCATTTCATTCCATTCTGTAAAATGTATAACAGGGCAAAGGAATTCCATTCAATTCCCTTTGTCATTCCATTCCTTTGTCATTCCATTCCTGCGAACCAAACACGGCGTTGAGCAATTAAACACGAAGCTATTCGCAGTTTGATAGAGGATTTTAATTTTAATTTTAATTTATGTTTATTTTAGTGTAAAATAAAAATGATAAAATACCAAATTGGGCCGTAATCTCATTAATGGGCTTGTATATACTGCCCTGAGTACACGTCCAAGTCCATCTTCAGCTTCATTGTCACAACAGTAGAGCAATTTAAATTGGATTATGCGCAACTATTTACGGCCACGTGAGACAGTGGCGGATCCACATAAGAAGTATGTGGTGCAAATGATCCCACTGAATTTTGTACTTAATATAATTTAAGTACTCAATTTAGATTTGACTCCAATGATAAAAATGGGTTGACCCCTGTAATTTGTTGAAATTTAAAATGATCCTTAGTTTTTATACATGTTTTGCATTTGAAAAAAATAATTAATAGATCGGACATCCAAATTTAAGGACAGTTTAAAAATTTTATAGTAATGAATAACTAATTTATGTAAAACGTTAAGCTTTATATCTAGCTTAAACATTAAAATTTTAATTTCATTCTGGATCGGGCCTGAGTTTTATTTAAGAAATAAAAAGAACATTTTGAAACACTAATAACGAAAATGGCAAGAAACAATATGAGATGGATGTAATAGTTAAAACATGGCACTTCAACTAAGCTATTATTAAAACTACTACTTTTCAGCTTGTTGGAAATGACTGCTTGCAGCATGAGATTCAAATCAATTTAAATTACGATACAATCTTGTGCACATAAAGATGCAGAAAAATGACAACAAAAAAAACTCCTGATTTTTAGATGCACAAGAACAAAAATTAAGAATATTATCCTACTTTAGAACTTGTTACATTTGTGCCCTGCGGTCCGCTTTAGCAAATGTACTTCTGCAGTCCAAAAAATGCCTTCCTGAGCACACGTTGCGCGTTTTTTATTTAGTAAAACAATCAGATAACGACATGTGAATATGTTCTTGAATTTATCGAACCTGCCGGCCTTTTATTCAAAATGGCTAACAATAAGTGTAATGTAAAAAAAATGCTGAAATTCTGAAGGTATCATAACATCATCTATCACTAATAGGAATCGGTCTACCATGGAATCAGGTCGTGCAGGCTGCCGACTTTTATTGATCAGTCTCATCCTCCAAATCCCTAAAACAGAATCTCCACGCTGCAGATCAGAACTCTTCCTGTAATACCCAGTTCACTATTTATAACCTTAAGTTTGAGTAGTCGAAAATATCACAGGCCATTCTGATCTTCAGACCAACCAGCTAGAAATGGAGGGTTACTGTTATACTACCCCTGTTGCCATATTGTGTGTCACAATAACAGTCCTTTGGATCCTCCTGTCCAAACTAAAAAAGTCTCCTCGGTTTCCACCAAGCCCATTCGCCTTACCTATAATAGGCCACCTTCATCTCATTGCACCAATTCCCCACCAAGCCTTTCACAAGCTTTCTTTAAAACATGGTCCCATAATGCAAATATACCTTGGATCAGTCTCGTCTATTGTTGTGTCCTCAGCCGAGTTGGCTAAGGAGTGTCTGAAGACACACGAGGCGTCTTTCCTTAACAGGCCTCATATTGCAGCCATTGACTATTTAACATATGGGTCTGCTGATTTCTCCTTTGCGCCATTTGGACCTTACTGGAAGTTTATGAACAAGATATGCAGGTCTGAATTGCTCGGTGGACGGACACTGGAACGGCTTCATCCAATCAGGCAAGAAGAGAGGAGAGATCTTGTGAAGCTGTTGATGGAAAAAGCAAGTGCTGGTGAATCAGTTGATCTTGGCCGAGAACTTATACACATGACTAATAAAGTTATATCAAGAATGCTGATGGGGAAGAAATGTTCTGATTATGAAGATGATGTTGGAACTTTGGTGAAAGAAGTGGCAGTCCTTACTGGCAGGTTCAACTTAGCTGACTTTATTTGGTTTTGTAAGAATCTGGACTTGCAACGGTTTGAGAAGAGATTGAAGGATGTGAAGCGTAGGTTTGACGTGATGATGGACAGGATCATTCAGAGGCATGAGGCAGCAAGAAAGCTGAAGAAAATGGATGAAAGTTCTGCTGAATGCACTAAGGACATACTGCATATGTTATTAGATATCAAAGAAGACACAAACTCAGAGATCACATTGACCATGGAAAATATCAAGGCTTTCATTCTGGTAACTGCATTATCCAGTAGCCTTCCTTTGATTGAAAAAAGACATGAACTCTGCAAAAACCTTATGTAGTACTATCTATATTATTTTCAGTGATGATTTACCTGTTTGATGATCTCTTCACTTGAAAATATTAACAGGATATATTTTCTGCGGGGACAGATACATCAGCTATAACAACAGAATGGGCATTGGCGGAGCTGATCAACCATCCACACATAATGGAAAAAGCAAGACAGGAGATAGATTCTGTAGTAGGAAAAGGCAGATTAGTGGAAGAATCAGACATTGCTAAACTACCTTACATCCAAGCCATCATTAAAGAAACTCTAAGGCTACACCCAACTGGGCCACTGACCATCAGAGAATCAACTGAAAATTGCACCATTGGAGGGTATGACATCCTAGCAAAAACGCGTCTCTTTGTTAACATATGGGCCATTGGTAGGAACTCAAAATATTGGGATGAGCCATTGGAGTTTAAGCCAGAAAGGTTTATTGATGAAGCGAAAAATGTAGATATAAGAGGGCAGTACTTTGAGTTGTTGCCTTTTGGAAGTGGAAGAAGAATGTGTCCTGGAACTTCTCTAGCACTGCAAATTGTGCAGACTGCAGTTGCGGACTTGGTTCAGTGCTTTGATTGGAAAGTTGGGAATGGAGGAAAAGTTAGCATGGATGAAGGGCTCGGGCTCACTCTTCCAAGAGCTCATCCTTTGGTTTGTGTTCCAGTTGTTAGGATTGATCCATTTTCCTCTGCTTGAATCATGAAATGAGTCTCCAAAGGTCTTTGTGACTTGTTTTCCTTCGCAACTTGGGCTATCAGTGCTTTGTTATTAATCTAGCAAGTTGCAACCCAGGTTTAATGCATCTGTCTGTACCTTATGACCATGTGAAATGAGTCTTTCCGCTATTGTATTGTTGCACTCTTGAGTTTAATCTCTGAGATTTTTCATTTCTTGAAAGCTTCCTGAAATCTAGTACAACAACATGGAGCCATATACTGTTTCAGAGGTCTAAAGACAACATGCATAAATAAGGATAGTAATAAGTAGAAGAAAAGACAGAGATAAAACGAGCTGAGACCAATTAAGTTAAATTTTAAATTCTTGCTGGTTCGAACTTCGAACAAAACATGTAATTAATTTTGTTATTAATAAAATACAACAGTTTACCTTAGTGTCAATGATCTAGTCTAACAGGTTTTCAAGTTCCAAGTTAGCTCACCTTCTTCATTGTCATGCTAATGCTTCGGCTGCTTCCACTACATCTGCAGGCTGCAGCTGAACTTCCATCATCGTTGCCCAACCCAAGCATCAAGGTATCATAACTAATACTATTTGGAGTTACGCCTCTCTCAGTCATGAACTCTAACAATTGCTTTGCTTCTGTTTGTTACCATCCTTGACCAGTGCACTGCTGAACTCTTTGTTCCCGCATGTAGGAGAAGACACGTTTTGCTTCATCCCAGTTTCCAATATGGCAAAATCCATGTATCATTATAGTGAAGGTAACCACGTCAGGGGAAACCTTCACTTTTCATAACATTATATAAACCTCCTGCCTCCTCCCATTGTCCATTTTTGAACTGCCCATGGATCATTGTTCTGTAAGTTATCACGTCACCAGTGATTCCCTTGCTTTTTAACTCATGAAATTATACATTTGGCTTCCTCCAGTTCCCTGTTTGTAGTAAAGCACGAATCATAATCCCATAAGTTATTGCATCCGGGGAAATTTCCTTGCTTTTCATATCGCAAATAACACCTTTAGCCTCCTCCCATTTCCCGAAATCAGACAAACCGTGGATTAGTGAGTTATAGATAGCCAAAACCGGGGTTGTAGCAGGTCTGCCAATTTTTTTATTTGTTCTAGCAGTTTCCATCAAACAGATGAGAGAAATGAATCATTCAGTGGTTTGATCTCAGATTTCAAATTCCCTTGCTTGTTCATGAAATTTTTATTAATCATATTTTCAATGAAGATGTTCATCATTCATTCATCATTTGTATCTATGTGGAGGCACGTAGAAATTCAAGTACCGAGTTTTCTGCCAGATAAAATGTCACCTTTTCTTCAACAAATCTTAGATTTCCCAGAACAAAGAATCACAAAGATCAACAAATCCATATAATAATTCACATTTCATCTGTTTGAATCCCATCTTCAATCTCTATACCTCTTTATTCTTCTTCTTCTGTTTCGAATTAATCAGATGTTGGTTATTTCATTTGGAGATCATAGAAAGGAGGTGAAATCTTGAAGCATTATGTCGTGTTGCGGCGGTGGGGAGGAGGAACTAACCGGCCCACCACCTAACCAATACACAGCTCCACCAAGAGGAGGAGGAAATACTTTTGGTGGAGGTAATATCACATTTACCCATTTTTTCCATCATTACAATTTTCACCAATCCATTTTATGTTTGGGGAATGCTACAGTAGATAATTTCTCGCGTTCAATAAAGGCGGTGACAGAGGTGAGCCAAGAAGTTCCAATGCGACGCGAGGCGTACCTCCACAGAAGGTTTTGCCAATTGAAACACCTGTCATTCCATTAGTTGAGCTGAATAAATTGACAGGGAATTTCGGGTCTAAGGCTTTGATAGGAGAAGGTTCTTACGGCCGTGTTTTTTATGCAAAGTTGAGTACTGGTCAAGATGCAGCCATTAAGAATTTGGATACAAGTGCATCACAAGACTCTGACTCAGAGTTCGCTGCACAGGTATGTTATGAGCTACGTTAGATTAATATTTTGCCTTATGGATTTCTCAAACTTTTTTATACGTAAATCTTGTTGACATGAGATTATCTGTTTCACAGCTCTCCATAGTTTCAAGACTCAAAAATGAACATTTTGTGGAGTTGATTGGATATTGCTTAGAAGCAAATACTAGAATTCTCGTCTATCAGTTTGCAACAAATGGCTCTCTTCACGACATCCTACACGGTAACAAGAAGATACACTTCAGAGAACTCTTTTTTTTTATTTTTTGGTTGAACATTAAATGGAAACCATAACCTTTTCTGTAGGAAGGAAAGGTGTACAAAATGCGGAACCAGGGCCGATCCTTACATGGAACCAGCGAGTCAAAATTGCTTATGGTGCGGCAAGAGGCCTGGAGTACTTGCATGAAAAAGTCCAACCGTCTATTGTCCATAGAGACATCAGATCAAGCAATGTTTTTCTGTTTGAGGATTATTTAGCAAAGATTTCTGATTTTAACCTGACCAGTCAGTCTTCTGACTCGGCAGCCCGACTACATTCCACAAGAGTTTTAGGAACATTCGGCTACCATGCCCCAGAGTACACCTCTTAAGATTACCAATTTTTTGACTGAATTTTTTTTAAAACCTTTTTCATTTGCATGACTTAGATTTTGTTTTTTTCTTAAGGTATGCCATGACAGGACAGATAACTCAGAAAAGCGATGTGTACAGTTTTGGAGTTGTTCTTTTGGAGCTTCTGACAGGGAGAAAACCTGTGGATCACACAATGCCTAAGGGACAGCAGAGTCTGGTTACTTGGGTATGTATGATAAGTATTATGATTAACTCTTCGTACAAATAGCGAAAGCCGCAGATATTTATATCTTTATTCTGACTCTAGGCTACACCAAGGCTGAGCGAAGACAAAGTTAAGCAATGCGTGGATCCCAAGCTTAACAATGATTTCCCACCGAAGGCTATTGCCAAGGTAGCTGCTTCCTTTATGTTTTGCCTTAAAAATACTTGACAAAGCTCGAGTCTAACGAGCAATGGACTGTTTGTTTGTTTTTTCTTTTTGGATTCTCTGTAGCATAAAACTAAAATTAGTTTCCAGCAGTAAATTAGATTCAGATGATCAGAATGTATCAGGTATTGGTACTGACATTTTTTCCTATGATGTATTAGCTAGCAGCTGTTGCAGCCCTATGTGTTCAGTATGAGGCTGACTTCAGACCGAATATGACTATTGTCGTCAAGGCATTGCAACCACTACTCAGCTCGAGACCAGCAGGACCTGATTCGAATGCTTAAAAGTACTGATGCGCGAATGACCTATCGTCAAATGTTCCCCAGAGTTTAAAAAAAAAAAAACAGTTTTATGATCAAAGTTTTTCAAGTTTGTAAAATTTCATTACCTGAGTCTTCAGACATGGTTACTTTTTGTGTTATCTACAATAGGCTTGTATAGATTGATCAATTCTTGTTATACTACAAATGAACTGCTTTGAATTTCTAAAGTAGATTCATGGTTCAATTCTCAAATATCATACTCAGAAGTTTCTGCGAATGAAAAATCACAGGCATAATCAAACCTGCACATAAAGCTGTTTTCATAAACGTCAACAAGGGTCGCTCTTGATATAGGACTTTCTTAAATAACCATGATATATATATATCGAGCAAGTTGATGGACATTATGCTCCCTTACAAAATTACAAATACAAGGCATTTTACAGCACCAGCACACTTGAGTTGTTCGAATAGTTCTTCTGTAAATGGAACGTCCAGGAAGAGGTTCTTAGTACTTTGATGAAGTGAATCAGGAAGTGACGTTCAGTGTTAGATCCACAGCACTCACTCTTCCTTCCAAATCTGTCCAGTAACTCTTAATTTCAGTTCCCGTCTGTCGCTGCCAGAGAAAAAGAGAGCCATATTTCTTTGTATGACGAGTCCATCTTGGCTGTCGCGTACTTTCTTGTGGCTGTCGCGGATACTCCTTGGCACTCCTTGCCAGGTTAGCTTGCGCCCATTAGCTCCAACTTCTAGAGTGTAGCTGAACATTTTGGCTTCACTTTCTTCACCCATGAATCGCAGGAAGGCCATGTAGACCGGAGCTGTACCCAGGTGGAAAGCTTCAAAATGCAAGCAAAATTGCCTTCCGAAACAGCTGAATACCTGGGAATAGAAACAAATAGGTATTTCAAAAATTACACAAAAAGTTGATGGACTAATCTGACTAGTTATTTTCCATAATCTCAATGTCAACATAAATTAGATCATGAAAGAGATTCATCAATTCATAGAACTTACTGTAAGCATCCATGTTGCATTCTCAACTTCTTGAGGATTTGACTTGACGTATCTGTGGTTGAAGCTACATCCATGGTGCATGTCTACCTTGTGATCATCTTTCAGATGCGAAACAAGAGTTGCAATATCACCCGTGACTGAACACTCAGAACCAGCATAAGGGCACGTGTAGGGGCGGAAAGAGCATTGCTGTTCATGCTTGAGCTTTCCATAGTATGGAAATATATCTTGGCACCCCAGACTCTGATAGCAACAAGGCAGTTCAAGTGACTCTGCAACTTTCTCCAGAGCCAGACACCTTATGTTTCCAAGCTCGTATCGACAAGTTGGGCAAATATTATGGACTTTGGCCTTGCAGCTTGAGCATAATGTATGGCCATTTGGGCACTATAGATAAGAAACCAGACAATAGTATAAAGATCAGTCATTTATAATTAGCAAGGAAAATTAGTCCTACGACTGAGATTTGCCATACACGAATGTATGATCTAGAGATAAGTTGAAAACAAATGCAGTTGCATTTGGGAATACAAACTAGCAGAACATCTTCAGTAATTCATAGATCATGTGGAACTTTTTGTAATTGTGTGTGTGTGTGTGTGTGTGTGTGCGCGTGCGCGTATGAATTCAATCGCTTCTTAATGACGAAAAATAAAAAGTACGACCAGGGTGTTGCCGAGTCAGATTTGCCAACATGTGTGGAAAATGAAGAATCATAGAAGGACTAATAAAAAGCGGAAGAAGTGAAACCAACTGTTTAGCAGTTTACCTGATGAATGGGAGGGTACATCAAGCTCGTACACACGGGACATTCTAGCAACTCATTTACTCCATTATTAGAAGAAAAGCCATGTTTATTGATCAGAGTGAGGGTAGCCTTTGTAGTTGCAGTAGGAACCTCAGATTTCGCTATTGGCCGACCATACTCTTCTGATGTGAGTTGAGTTTCAACAACTTCCTTTAGAGTACTACCTCCGGGAGCCATTTAGCTTGTCGAATATAAAAAATTGTCGTATGTACCGCTTGATGAGAAAATGAAATATGACACTTTATATTTTGCTGTCGCCACAATTTACAGCAGTATTTAGGGATCTAATACGAAAAAAGGTAGACAAAATCATGTCAGTAAGAAAAATTGGACAACTATGAATCGCCATGCAACCCACAAAAAACAAACCTCTACAGACACCCTACATTAGAATCAGGCAGTTACGATATTGTTGAAATACTAACACAAGGATGCCTTCAGAGAGACATCAGAACACACTTCAGACACCAGCATAAACAGTAGGAGAAGCACATTGGAGATCAGTGGATATTTGAGTATATAATGCACGATACGTTCAGGCCGCTAAACTACTCTATTGAAAACCTTACAAGTACAAGGAGTGATCGAGAAGCAGATGGCAATCAGTAATATGCAACAATAGAAACTCCACAACAGACGAGCAGTGGCGTGGTGGAAAATACAACGCTTCACATAACTCCAAAACCATATTTTATAATCTTCTACGAACTCCAAAATCAAATTATTATATCAGTAAAAGCTCATATCCATCCTGCATTCCAAACATACACAGCCACTCTGAACCAATAACATAACTTCTCAACACAATCGTGCCAACATAGAACTGTCCCCCCCGGCTTATACATCTTCAAGGAAAGAACTTTGGTATAAAATTGATCCATCCAATAAGTAATGGATTCCATTTCGGGAAAAGAATATCAGGAAATTGAACTTGGGACTTAATCAGCCAAACAGATTCTAACCTAATTCTGAATTTGTAAACAAAAAGATCGATATCCGATTTAAATCCAACAATCCATAGTGTGTTTCGGGTTGTTTTATATAAGAGGAAGAAGTATCTAAAACGTAAGGCGGCGGCGGATCGAAGAAATGGAAGCTCGGAATCGGATTGGGATTCATCGGATGAAAACAAAAAAAGGATTTTTTTTTTAAAAAGAAAGAAAAAGAAATAGAAAACAGGAATTAGATACAAACCTTGTGAGGGGACGGGAGGCGATGAGGGATGGGGGGATTGTTGAATCAGAAGAGCCACTCTTCTTCTTTTTCTGCTGCTGTCGTCGTCTTCATTGTTCTCCAACATTTCAAACATTCCGCTTTTTTACAAATATTAAATTAATTATTATTTAAACCCACTTTTACGTTTACCAACAGTGCAAAGAGAGTTTTGGGATTAAAGGTACTTCAAATCCACACCCCCTACCACCACACCATCGCTACCACCAGTACACCACCGCCACTACGCCACCTCCACCACCACACCACCGCCACTACGACCACCACACCACCGCCACGGCCGCCACCCCTTCGCTCTCTACCGTCCTCTCTCTCCCTCTCCTCCGTCAGCAGCTTTACTGCTCCCATGACATTAACTCACATCTCTCCCGTTTGCTGTTCTGCTTGTTTCAACTTCTCCTCCGATTCAGCTCTACTACGCTCACCTCACTTCCGTACCAGCAACCTCTGCCGAGCAATGTGCACCAAGTCGTACAAGACGCTCCCGCTATTTACTCTAACGAGGATGGAGATGCTTTCCGGTAAAAATCTCTTCTTTTAGCGGCCAGTTTCATTTTTATTTACTTCATGAGCATTTTGAAACCTTATCTGACGAGAAGATTCTAACATGACATGTGATGGCTGTGAATGGGAGATATGAAACATTTCACCCTGTTCTTGCATTGAACTATTGATGCCCTTGTTCAAATGTGGGTCTCAATTTGGATGCGCATTATTTTGGTTGTTCATTCCACATGTGACGTACTGAGTCAAGTTTAGTATTCTATTTACTCGTGTCGTGATAGCTGAGTGTAGCTGGAAACTGGATGGAAAAGCAGATGACTGTATGAGGAAGTTCTTTCTGTTTCTTGTTAGTTTTGTTGAAGTTTGTGTTTTCATTTCATCTTATTGAATTTTTTTTTGCTTTTGAACTGTTCTTTCTTGATGCGAAAGACATGCGAATGTAAAGAGCATTATTCATGTTTGAAATACTGACAAGTTGTGATGGATCATATAGCTTAAAGATTCTGGTGGCTTTGAGACTCTGGTTACTGGAAAAAACTACTGATATGCAGAAGATTGATGTTAATGAAAGGATCATTGGTCTTGAGCTGGTCAATCTGACACCTCGATCAACTAGGTACGCATACATGACTTGAACTGCTATGCTAGGATATGCTTGCCATGTTATGTATCTATTTCTTACCAATGCAGCTCACCTTATCTTGAAGCCCGTTAGACTTTGAATGGTTTGAGCCCGGAAGCCCTAGGTTGTTAGTTTTTTTTATATTGAATGTGGAATTAGAAGTTTAAGACGTACGAGACTCTTGTACAAAGCATTCTGCTAAAAGCACAGGCCTAAAAGGCTCATCGCCTCATCCACAACAACACCACGTCATAAATGATGGAAAATCAATCAAACAACTGCACAACCTCGACGAACCTTGACGAGACAAGCACATACTAGATCCATTACGGATCATAACACCACATCTATGGTTTCAGATCGAAACTATGATGGAAATTATTAACCTAAATTACCACTTCCTCATAAGAAGAAAACACAAAAAGATACCAAAGCCTAAAGGAAAGCAACGACCGAAACCTGAACAACACAAATAAAACTACCGAAACAATAAGCCGTGCCAAACCACCGTTAAGCATCCACTTTAGACGATCCGCACCTACCATCTAGCGGAAAATTCATGAACCGCACGGAAACGGAACCGAGCCGTCCGACATCCACTCCAACTACACGAATCAAACAAAACCAAGCCGAGCAGCGAGCACGCCCAACCCAGCACACCATGCACCGCCGAGAGGAGCATATGACGTCGATCAGAAACCGGATCCAGGCCTTCCACGCCTCCATATGCAACAACAGCAAAGCACAGCTGCATGCATCCACGATCTATCCGCATGCGCCAAATCCAGCGAAGGCTCCAACTCCGACGGCAGGAAATCCAACCTTGCTTTCGGCGACTAAGGAAGGATAAAATGGGCACCGGGGTGGAACAAAGCATCACGGGAGGGCTCCTAGGGGTAGAGGCAGGCGCCTCCACCCTCGGAGAGCCAGAAAAACAAAAGTCGCCGGAAAGGAAAGAAGAGGAGAGATGTCGGAGGTTTTTCTATGAGAGAGAGCGCCTCCACCCTCAGGTTGTTAGTTGCGAAACTCATTTTTGTGTGATTTTGTTGTTTTATGTCTCTCCCTTTATTTGGTAAACAACGTGTTAGACAGCTTTTGCTGTAAATGTACAAAAAATGGTTTATGCAAAGGTCGATTTGTTTGATGCTTGCCTTTCAACAGATCTTTTCCTGCAACTGTGGCAAACTTGCAAAAAATGGATGTTCTTATTTACGATGAGTATGCAAAGATTATATTGGCCAACACAAAACTACTCAACTTGGTACGTTAGATCTGTCCAATCTTGATACCTTCAGTATACCATCCATAGTAATAATAATCCAAAATGTTAATGTTACCCACAGTGTATTGATACTCTCCAAGTCTGAACGATACATTTGAAACAGGGGTATCACATCATAAAGTCTAATGAGAACCAAAATTGTCTGGAAGATTAGGTTAAGAGTAAAAGCAAGCTTAATATTTATACACTTTTGAATTCCCCACTGGACATGTTAAGTTCTTTAAGAATATAATTCATTAGGATGTTGTCTTAAGCGGTATATGCCTGCAACTATCTTGCTTTTTCTTTTTATAGTGTTGATAAACGTCTTCGTGACAATGCAGATTGAAAGCGAAATTATTTTGTGAACAAAGTTGACAGTGGAAGGACGAACTCTTAGAATTAAAGAGGAATATGATGAAGTAGTTTTGGAATCACCAAGAGTTTGTGAGGGTTTTATACCGGATCAACCTAAAGTTGCATTTGGCCAGGCAGTCAACACATTGATTTTTGTAGTGTTGATAAAAGTCTTCGTGACAATGCAGATCGAAAGAGAAATTATTTTGTGAACAAAGTTAACAGTTGAGGTAACTCTTACAATTAAAGAGGAATATGATGAAGTAGTTTTGGAATCAGCAAGAGTTGATGAGGGTTTTATACCTTATCAACTAAAAGGTGCATTTGGCCAGGCAGTTAGCACATTGCAACAACTTCCATTGTCTCTTCGGGACGCTGTATCCAGTGGAGTAGGTCTTTCAGATTTTTTTCCTTTCATCCTTCTTTCCATAAAATTGGCTTATTATTATATTGCAGTGACACCACAACAAGTGTTTTCATATCTGAATACTGTGAGCATGAGTGTTAGGTACATTTACAAATTACAATGTGCAAAACAATTAAGGGACTTATGTGACTTTTCTTGTGTGAAAGTAAATCTCTTGAGTTTCCAAAAACTGACATGTGAAATGTAGTTCTATGATGCACTGTGTTCAAAAAAAACCCAACGCATGTGTAACATTTTTGGACCATAGTCGAACATGCATTTTACTGTGGGCATCTTAAGAGATTAGTTTTACTCAATTCATTTTGATCTTTCTTTCAGCTATCAGTTTATGTTGGTGATCATTACATTTCTCTGCTTAATGTTGTTATTTAGTCAGCTTCTGAATGAAAGCATTTTCTAATGATTCTCGTTATGGATACATTCTTATGTTCAGTTCCTCATATCTGTTTGCAGATGGAAGTCTTTAGAGAATGTTTATGATATCATATCTAGATGAAGAGATTCTAGTAAGTTCACTTAGGCTTTCGTTGTGGTTCATTTTACAACTATCATCTCTTAAATATGCTCTTCGTATGGCCTCCTAATCTTGATTTATTAGGCTTACTGTTTCATGCCTGATCCTTTGCATCATAAGTGGTCATGCATGCATTATTTTTAACCACCGGCGCGACGGCTGTATATTCAGTACATTATATAGTGGTAACTTTCATGGAACACTTCATCTATATATCCTCAATTACTTCCGTTTTCTCTAACATTTTGGAGTTTTATATTTTAGTTTGAACATCTGGCGGTGACCCTTTAGTTGCATGATAGTGGTTCGGATATTTCGGGGTCCGGCTAAGTTGTACACTTAAACAACACAAGTACCATTTTTTTGTGCATGTTAGTTTGGGAAAAAAAAGCAGTAGAAGGGGAAGCATGTTGAAGTCTAGCACTTGATGAATTTGTTGAGCTGCGCAGCGGATAAAATGGAGATTTTATTATTTGGTAGAGAAACTTTTATAAGAGGACTCACTCACACCTTAACCTCACTCTTTCTTTCTCAACTCAAGTGACTAATCAACTATACTACACCCCTATTTATACTAATGCACCTACTCAATTAATGGCTAGGATAAGTTTGATCTAATGCCTATGATTAGCCCTCTAGATAGTTCTAGCAAAATATCTTATTCCTAGTCTTCTCCACACTTTTCTAGATTATTCTTCATTCTTCATCTCTATTTTTGGACTTATTTATTTTGGCTAGCTTTGGTTTGACCCAATAGGCATTGATCCTCAACATGTACACCATCCACAGTTGGTTAGTAGGGAAAGCTGGACTTTTCCAAATCTTATTCTTATGAGATAATTAGTTTTAAATATTCGGTATACCTTGAATTTGAACTTAAATATTCATAGTATAAAAATTTTAAATTAAACACCTAAGGTTCATCAAATTTTTAGCAATCGACACCTTCGTACAACACTCGTAAGAGAAACGTTTGGGTTTAAACACCCTTTATACGCTACTGTTGGATTTAAACACCAATTATACGTTATATTTGGATTTAAACATCCGTAAGATAAAAATATTTTTGCTTTCACGACCCGAAACGACGGCGTTTTTGAATCCTGTGCAGGCAAAAAAAACTAATTTGTACAGAGGCCGCAAAAGCCAAAAAATATGATGAACTTCGGGTGTTTAAATCTAAAATTTTGTACTAGGGGTATCAAGTCCAAATCGAATATTTAAAACTAACTATCTCTATTCTTATCGTTAAATTTTGGAACGAAACATTAATTTTCATACAATAGTTTAACGTGTAAAATCTTATGAGCTTGCGGACATAGTCTTTATGTTATAATCGCACACACATAATAAATGCTTAGTAGCTAAAACTAAAAAACTTCAAGACAAGATTCCATCACATTTATTATTTAGATTACTTGGCAGTCATTAGTGACACTGACACTTGGACAAACAGCTAATTAGGCCAGCATCTGCCAAACGTAATAAAAGGAACCCTCATGTGCAAAGATTTTGTGTGTGTTAACTAAAATACTGTGCATCTTGCTTTACTCTAATGAAGCAAAGTTTATTATGTTTAGTAATGTTAACTAATAGTAACGGGTAGGGCTGGTAACGGGGCAGGTCGGAGTCAAATTGCGACCTACTCTGTGCGGGTCGGATCTGGCATGCCTGCGTTCGGGGCAAAATTGCTCTTCCCTGCCCGCGCCGACCTGCAGAGGACCTGCCCTGCCCCGCGATTAATTAGGATTAATTAGGGTTAATCATATTAATTAGGATTAATTATGGGGTTAATTAGGGTTAATTAGGGATTAATCATGGGGCAGGGCGGGGCGGGCATCGCGAGTCAAAAAATTTCCGACCTGCCCTACCCCATTTGGCTTGTAGGGCGGCATGACAAATTGCCACCCTAGTAAATGGCAGGGGCGGAGGGAGGTTTGGGCCAAGGTAGCCCTGACCTCCTCAAATTCAGAAGAAGAAAAAATCAGTTACCCCTGAGTTGCATCTCAGCTTGAATCAATCAAGAGTCAATAATAAGTTTCAACCAAACAAGAACGAGACCAACATGTTCTACGAAACCAGACTTGAAACAGAATAAATATACCATTACACATGATTGAATCGCCGCACAAAAAAGCCTCGAACAACCATGAATGACGAATCTGCTTCAGCCACAAAAATGAACCTTGTTCTCATGAAAACGTGAAAATATGTAAATGAAAAGAAAAATGTGTATGTTTGAGAGCCTGATTTTGCTAAGAACTTACATTAACGTTAAAACTCTTATGTATTAAAATAATAATTTATATTTACTTATCAAATTATAATGAAAGATAAAATATTTCTTATAACTCAAAAAGTCAATTACAAATGAAAATAAACCGAACGTCTACCATCTCGTAATAGAAAATCATCCGTCAGAGCTTTCTGTGAGACAAAAGATAATTCCTGTCTCACGATCGAAAGAGCTACCGGCGACTCCATACCTTTGGCTTCCGCCCACCTTGCCGCTATTGTCCTTAACAGCCGATCCGCTCGTTCTCCAAATCCTCATAAAGATTCCATAATAAAAGGCTCGAAAATAAGACCATTAGCAAAACAAGTAGCCTCATTAAATTATAATTATTGTTTTTTTAATTTATAATGGGTAAAGGTAATGGGGTGGAAACATACTATTTTGTATGTATATCCATTCTATTTCTAAAACTCTTCATAATATATTTTAAGTGGTCAAATTATGTCAAATATGATAAAATATGTGATTAAATACGGACAAATAGTGGGTCAATGTCGGATGGCATGAAGTGTAAATTGATTAAGAGGGGAGTGACATTTTTGGGCATCTTTATTTGATGAGGCGTCCCTGCATCCTGTTGATTTCTCTTATACTAGCTGTGCTTCCGTCGTCCCGACAAAAATTTTCTTATGTCTCTATTTAATTCACCCAAAATGTTAAATATTTCCCGCTCAATATTTTATTTTTAATGTTAATTTTTAATATTTTGATTTTGATTTTTATTACCGGCCCATTGTCGTTAATTTTAATGATGTATTTGTAATTAATGATGTAGACAGAGACATTTTGAAGAACTCATATTTAATGATTCATCTGTTTCTCTATTCGTTTATAAATATAGATATAAATATTAGATGGGTACTAGACCCGAAAAGATGATACATAAGATGGCTACAATACCCTACTGAGGAGAGCGGGGCAAGCAATCTATAGATGAACTAGATTATCGTGAAAATTTAGCAAATTTAGCTATGGAATAAGCAGCATGATTTGGTTCCCTCCGAGTGATATGAACCCCTTCTCATGATCTGCAAGCTCGGTTGAACAAAATGGAAACCAAGAGAGTTGATAAGCCACACCAGATGAGGAACCAAACATT
>JAWWMW010001692.1:55223-66506 GCA_035048345.1 Echeveria elegans | reverse complement strand
TGCGAATATGTGGATAATCCTTACTTGAGGTTTATTCTTGGACAAAATAGTCTGAGAATCCCTGTTCATTCTCCTCAGGATTTTATTATTCTTGTTGGTGATCATGCTTTGTTGATCCATTGATGAGAGAAGAAGATGGAGAGGTAGTAGTTTGCTTGACTTTGTTTATATTGATCTAGAAAAAGGTTTGTAGTGTTTGTTTATTTATATATCTTAAGAAAAACATTAATCAAGTGTTTACTTATGTTGATAATTGAACCCTTGAAAACCCCTAAACAACAAGAAATGAGGCAATTTCTTGGGTACCAATTAGTCTCCACGCACGCTTGCTTGCTTGCCTGCATTCTTTCTAGTAGTTTTTTTCTTTCCATTTTTACCCCGCTGACCGTTTGTACGAGCGTGGAGGATGTTTTAAGTTTAACTGTTTAAGCTTGCTGATCAGTCCCACCCGTGAACAATCTGGTCTTTGTACTATATATGCACACATGCGCTGTGTCTTTCATTTCAAAGTTCTCAAACATTGGAAACCCTAGACCAGGGTTATTTGGTCATATATAGAGAATAAAGTATATGCATGGTTGATATTTATCAAAGTACATGCACAATGTAAGGAGATGGGGAAGCAGAGAACGTGTGAGTGGATGAAGTACTTGTCGGGATGACATCAAATCCGCGTGGTTTAGGGTTTCATCAGGAAAATGAAATTCTTAAAGAAATATACGAAATGCAATTCGTGGGCTTCCGTTCTGAAAATGTCATCCATCTGTTTGTATAGTCAATGATGGTCAAGCCATTTTATAAAATGGCTACGACGTCATCTCAATTGCCCATTATTCATAAAATTTTGGAAAATTTTGACAGTATAATATGTTTTTCAAGAATTTTTAAAAATAAAATTTTATTAACAAATAAAATTTTATAAAAAAAGTCATTAAAATTAACAAACAGTTCTTTTTAAAAAAACTGAACAATTTCAACAAAACAAGTATAAAATAGTCACATTTTATTTTTATTTTAATAGAATTTTATGCTTAATTTTTTAAAGTTGCTACATATTAAAGTAAATTAAATTAAAAAAATTAAATATTTTAGTGTATATGTTGTTTTGTTAAAAATAAAACTAAATGTATGATTTTATAAAATTTGTATTCTGGGTAACAATATATATTAATGTGTGGGTTTAGATAATAATGAGTTTTACGGGCGGTTTCTGGTATAATCCGTATTTTACACTAAAAATCCTATTAAATTAAATTAAAATAGAAATATTGTAAATGCATAAAAATTTATTAAATTTAAACGAAATGAAGTGATAATATTTATATTTTAAAAGAAATTGTTACTTGTTAGAAATTGCCGTAGCCCATGTGCAATGAAATACCAACAATTAATACACGGTTTGTAGGGTCTAATCCCGTTTAAAAATTGAGCTACATAAGAGAGGCTGCAGCTGCAGGCCTTAGTTTACATCTTAATTTGTAAAAAAAATCAGATGATTAGCTCATGCAAATGACCTTTTCCATAACCGAAAAACAAAGCAATCAACAAATCTAGACTCTTTACCCTAGAGAGAATATAATGCATTATGAATTTGTTGACGATACTTATTCCTTCAAATACATCGTTGACTCTCAGTTTGATCTATCAGCACCCTCCTCAACATACTGTAACATATTCTAATTAGCTACCACAATACACCCTAAACAAGATTCATGCTTATATTCACAAAATGACATCCCTTTCCTAATTGTATGATCATTGATGGTGTTGCATGTTTTCCATAGGTCGTGAAACGCAACCAGACATGTAACAAACACATCACAGATTAAAGTATTAAATGAATCAGGTCAGGCTTTGCCATAATCAATATTGGCAAAACCATCATAAATTTAGAAAACCAACCTCTTAATTACACATGTTTGGTGAATATTTGGCTGCGAGGAAAAAAAAAAGAGGAAAGGATTTTTTTTATAAAAATTGAGTGAAAATGAAATGTGTGTTTGGTTGTAAGGAAAATGAAATAAAAAAAACAGTCAAAATGAAATCAATTTTTCCTTATAACTTTCTCATGAAAAAATTATTTTTCTTTAAACTTTTGTTTCCTCGCGGAACCTAAATTAACATGTTTGGAGAATATTTAGGGTTAAGGAATTTGTTGGACTAAATTTCTGAGAGAGTGTAGCCGAGGGACAGACGGCCTTGGATGCAGTGATCCATTGCAACTAGTAGGTTAGGACTAAGAGCCACCGAAGGTCTTGCTTTCATCCATAGCTCACGCAAATCCCTCACAAGCTAAGTCACTTAAACATTAAACCACTGATATCCCTTTATACAAAAAAATGAGAATACCAAAAGTTTCCAAGTTTGCTATCTCTATATTTTCTTCAGCTGCCAGTGCAGCTTCAAGATACATTGGATGTTGTGCGCCTAAATTTGTTGAAGGTCGCAATCCCTCGTAACAGCCAGCTGTATAATCCTTCAAATTTTAAGTTCATACTCATAGTATCTTCTTCCTATCGATTCAATTTTTTTGGATGTGTTGGTATAGCATTGTTCTTGTATTACAATTTTTAGTTGCACGACTACTTTAACATAAATTCAATACGAACAAAATAGATGTGTTGTATTATGATGCGATATTTTGATACCATGCAGGTTGGAGTAAGGTTAACCCTTTTAAAAAATGACTAGAACTATTAAAATATTTCATAGTATGTCAAATCGACACATTTTTAGGAACCCTCCACATATCGGGCTTCTGAGTTCATTGTCCAGTCCAACCTGAAATTCATGTAGATGACATTCTTCATAATTTTTCTTTTATATTTATTACAAATCAGTATACATATATCAACTATGATTGTCGCATTCACAATGTACTTTGCTACTTTCTTCTTCGATGTCTGAAGACGATCTACTTCCTTCGGCGACCACTTCACATACATAACATATCCGATGAAAGCGTCAAACTCCAATGCAGTGAGGAGAGAAACACCTAACAAACAAAATTCAATTGATATGATCACAATCGTCCTTCATAATTCTAAGATTAATGTTTGATACAAATAAATTTACTATTAATAAAACATAAGCACCATTTAGTTAGTGAGCTGACGACAATTTTTTTTCTAAAAATACCCTTATAATAATTAATCATATCTCAACATTATATGCACAAGATAAATTATGCAATGTAAACTAGTTTAGAATAATTTCCGAATTGGACAGATAAAAGGTTGGCAGATTGGTAAAAAAAGATATAAATAATAATAATAATAATAATTCTAGTGCTAAATACACAACACAACAACAAGGAAAAGGAAAGGTGAGAAAAATAACCTCAACCTTAACCTCAACCTCCACTGCCAATAACAATCGATTAATCCCATCATCGACACCACACCGAATCCCTCCATCGATCAATCCAATCTGCATCCATCTTCTTCGAACCTCCCTCAGATAGGTGGAAACCACATTCATATCGTCATCATCCATCCGTAGCCAAAACACCAGTACTACTCTTTCATGTATATTTTAAATTTTTTTATTTGTTGTACTTTGTTTGATTAAGATCTGACACTGATCGATTTCTGTACTTGCTTGTTGTTCTCTACTCTTTCATATGGCCTTCCAATCCTTGTGATTTTTATATGCATATGTGATTTTATTTTTATTTTTTAATTCTCTGGATGGATGGAGCTTGATTGTGTGTTTGAGGTAATGATGGACATGAGTCTTTGATTGATTTGATTGACTGATTACTTGTTTAGGATTGTAAAAAGTTGAATTGTGTTCAGATTGATAATTGTTTAAGATAATTGCGCTTGGTTGGGGTGAAGATTACGTCTTTCTTGAAGTCGGATGGTTTTTTTGCTAGAAGATGAAGGAGAAAAAATAACTTTTTGTCAGGTGAAAATTGCTAAGAATAGTATTTCTTTTATAGTCGTCTTTCAATCTTTTCGGTTTTTTCTTTGTTGCTCGCTATGGAAAGATTCAGGCTTTAACTGATGCTTGCTTCTTCGTTCATGTCATACTGTGTTCGGAATCGCTAATCGGGGGTAGAGCTATAGTTTTATATGCTCATCAATCCAGATTTCCAAACAAAGTTGTAATTTTTATTCTGTAATTATGGGCCCCAAATCCTTCATCAGGAGTATGCTGCTTTACCATATCAGCTCGCTAATTGTTCAAAAAACAATAATTCCGTTTTAGGTACAGAATCTAGTTGGATACTGTGTCACTTGTTTGGTTATATAAAGTGCATGGAGTGAGGATGCCAGAGTTGCGAAGTGGAGCACGGAGGTCCCAACGCCTTGATAACCTGCAGCCATCTGCGCAACCAGGCAACCAAGTTGATATTAACCCCTTGCCACCACAAACTAGAACGAGGAGAAGAGGAGGATCTACTGGTGGTAGAGGAAGGGGTGCTAATGCGGGAGGTGTAGCCAAGGGACCCTCAGCTAGGCCAGCTGGTGGTGGTAGAGGAAGAGGTGTTAGATTGATAAATTTGGACCCAGAGCCGCCTCTTGAGTTTCCTCCTGAAGCTGCCCCTTTTACTGCCGTAGACCCAGTACTCAATAGAGTCGAAGGAATGGCTGATAAAGAGAATCCAATATTGGGTGCTTGTGCGGAAAAAGCAGTAGGTGGTGAAGACGACCCAAACACAGCTCCAGTTCCTGAGAGGGTATGACATCAATCTGTGAATTACAAGCTTCACTCTAAAGTCTTCGTGTTGATGCATCTATCCCATTTTTAATGATAACTGCTTAATCCTAGGAGCTGTTCTTCTTAGGTTGACTATACTGAAGCATGTGGTCAACATGTTTTTTTAGGGAATATCAGCACCCTTCAACTTTCTTACCTGTTACTTGGTGCAGGTACAAGTAGGCAACTCTCCGGTGTACAAAGTTGAGCGAAAGTTAGGCAAAGGTGGATTTGGCCAAGTTTATGTTGGTACGCGTGTTAGTGGTGGAACTGATCGAACAGGGCCAGATGCAGTCGAGGTTGCTCTTAAATTTGAACATCATAATAGCAAAGGCTGTAGCTATGGCCCTCCTTATGAGTGGCAAGTATACAAGTAAGAACTGAGTTCAACACAGTCCTGATATATTTAAGAGTAACTTGGACACATTTAACAGTGTTTCTTTTGTGTATTTTACTTGGAAAGCTCCTTGAATGGATGCTATGGAATTCCAGGGGTTCACTACAAAGGACGTCAAGGAGATTTCTACATTCTGGTTAGTTTTAATATGAGAAGCCTGTTTGTGACTACCACATTGGAATTATCTTATCAAGTTCGGTAACTGTTTCAGGTGATGGACATTCTTGGGCCGAGTCTTTGGGATGTCTGGAATTCCCTTGGTCAATCGTAAGGGCCTTTCCTCGTCTATGATTTTTGTATTAAATACACTCATGCGACAACTTATGCATATGCTCGTACTTCATATGTATTTTCTACAGGATGGCCCCGAGCATGGCAGCTTGCATTGCAGTTGAAGCAATATCGATTCTGGAGAAGCTTCACATGAAAGGGTTTGTTCTCATGGTCTCTTGTCCAAGTAATTTTTTTTAATAGTATCGTGATGGTTTGGGAATTAGGAGACTTCTACACCCTATGGAAAGATAAAGAACCAAGCACTGTCAGAACCTAATTTTGCAGAACCATTTTATGAGTTAGGTGCTGTTTGTATAGTTACTTGAGATTGGAATGCTGTTTCTTTTTTTTATCCCTATCCACGTGTAATAGTTAGTGCTGTATTTTCTTATTGGGTAGTCAATGTATTTTAATGAGAGGTATGCTTGACAGCTAGAGCGTTAGTGTTTTCTAATCTGCTAAATCATTAGTGATTAAAAAGTTAACCATTGGACACCCCTAGTCGCACTTGTCAATTGTGTCATATGAAGTCACCCTTGCTAGTTTTAGAGGTTTCAGAGATTTGGGACTCTTTTATTTGTGGAATTTGAACTATATGTAGGTGATTTTTTAAATATAAATAAAAATATCTTACTGTTATGTGTTTCCTGAATCGTTTGTTTTTTAACAGGTTTGTTCATGGGGATGTGAAGCCTGAAAATTTTCTACTTGGTCAAAGTGGAACTGTTGATGACAAGAAGTTATACCTCATTGATCTTGGCCTTGGTATGTGACAAAGGGCTTTTAAGCTAGGCGTACCTGGTTCATTATTTAACATTTCTAGTTGATAGTTGTTATCATCATGCGAACCTTGAAGTCAGTAGACTGTAACCTTAATTCATGCTTGTACATATATCATAGCACGAAGATACAAGACTGTTGGTGGCTGGCCATATTTCATTCGAATCAGGAAAAGTTTAAAAAATATTTTCAAACATTATATATCTTCAAGATATTCCTTCTACCTTGTTGATGGATATTCAATACGGGTTTCTATGTGTCTTATTAAAACATCCATACAATAATAATGCTTTGTAATATCTTAGCCTCATAGTTTCCTGCCATTTGGA
This sequence comes from Echeveria elegans, assembly GCA_035048345.1. Classification (NCBI taxonomy): domain Eukaryota; kingdom Viridiplantae; phylum Streptophyta; class Magnoliopsida; order Saxifragales; family Crassulaceae; genus Echeveria; species Echeveria elegans. The sequence goes on along the minus strand of JAWWMW010001692.1, from coordinate 60,023 downwards.
TGCATATGCAGGTGTTTTGTATTTTTCCACTACAATTTTTAAGAGTTTATTTTGTTTTTTTCTTGCTCAGCTTCCAGATGGAAAGATGCATCATCCGGTCGACACGTAGATTATGATCAGAGGCCTGATATATTTAGGTTGGTATCTATCATCTATTAAGAGCTGTAACAAAATTCAAGTGTACACTCAAATATCACTTCGACAGGGGAACTATTCGGTATGCAAGTGTCCATGCACATCTGGGTCGAACAGGAAGTAGAAGGGACGATCTCGAATCATTAGCTTACACTTTGATATTTCTTATTAAGGGAAGATTGCCATGGCAGGGTTATCAGGTTTGTTTGTGGTGTCAATGTCATAACAGAAGATTACTTGTTTCAATAATTTTTTTGTTTTTCCCGTCAATTCTACGAATCTGACATTTCTTATTCTATCTGCCAGGGAGATAACAAAAGTTTCCTAGTGTGCAAGAAAAAGATGTCTACCTCTCCTGAGTTGATGTGCTGCTTCTGCCCGGCCCCATTTAAGCAGTTTCTTGAGGCAGTAACTAATATGAAATTTGAAGAGGAGCCAAACTATTCCAAGCTGATATCTCTATTTGACAGCCTGATTGAACCTTCCACTCTGTTGAGACCTATAAGGATTGATGGCGCCCTTAAGGTAGGTATTATTAGCTTCATCTATTTTCAGGCAATTCATCATGCACTTTATATGCTAATCGTCTGGGTGACTAGGTCGGACAAAAACGAGGAAGACTAATGATAAATATGGAAGAAGATGAGCAGCCTAAGAAAAAAATACGTTTAGGCAGTCCAGCTACACAGTGGATTTCGGTGTACAATGCTCGCCGCCCTATGAAACAAAGGTTTGAACATTTGGATCATATTGGTTACAAACATGTAAATGTGTAGTGTAGCTCTAATTTATGGCAATACTTGTATTTATTGGATTGATTGATATTGTTTTAAGACGCATATTTGTGGCACATTTGTTTCACTAATCTTTGGCTCTATCCCTCTTGAAATTCTTTCAGTGAGGAAAGGTAACTCGAACGCTACTGATGACAACTCTTTTTTCTTTTTTCAGGTATCACTACAATGTGACAGATGCTCGGTTGTGTCAGCATGTAGATAAGGGAAATGAGGATGGACTGTATATCAGTTGTGTGGCCTCTGCAGCGAACCTATGGGCACTTATTATGGATGCAGGAACTGGTTTCTCCTCCCAAATTTATGAACTCTCGGCTGTCTTCCTTCATAAGGTAAATTCAAACCCGTAATGGCCATAGGATGCTCTCCAGTGTCACTCGAAAAGCAGTTCTGTTGTTTGCTGATTTCTGTTGTGGGTGTGATCAGGACTGGATCATGGCGCAGTGGGAGAAAAACTATTATATTAGTGCAATAGCTGGTGCAAATAATGGGAGTTCGCTTGTAGTTATGTCCAAAGGTAGCTCAACTCGTAACGTTTGATTACCATGTATACAAAATAGTATAATTTGCAATTTTATGCTTCAGCTATTATTTCATTTATTTATTTAGTGACAATTTATCACACTGCAAGTAACACACTCTTTCATTTGATAATCATTGTGCATGTATGTCAAACAGCCATACTTGCATCAATCTATTCTTACTCACAATTCAGCTGTTTACTGATGAAGAGTTTTCCATGTAGTGGAAGTTAATTTATAAATATTTATATTCTCTATTCAGGAACATCTTACACACAGCAGTCATACAAAGTAAGTGATTCATTTCCGTATAAGTGGATTAACAAAAAATGGAAAGAAGGTTTCCACGTCACATCGATGACTACTGCTGGCAGCCGATGGGGAGTAGTGATGTCGCGAAATTCCGGTTATTCTGACCAGGTATCTTCTTACTTGAAGAGAAATATCAGTTAATCTAATTGTGGTGAGAAATCTATTTTATTTAAAAATATATGTTCTTTGAATCGAAGGTGGTGGAGCTCGATTTTTTGTATCCCAGTGAAGGAATACACAAGAGGTGGGAGAGTGGTTACAGGATAACTTCCATGGCTGCTACAGCAGATCAAGCAGCATTCATATTAAGTATACCAAAGCGTAAAATGCCCGATGAAACACAAGAAACTTTACGAACTTCTGCCTTCCCAAGCACTCATGTAAAGGTACCAAATCCTTTTATTAAACACAGATTAAATAACTAAACTCTCGGTTTGGTATTTGTTACCATGAGGACTAAATTACAAAATTGTACGAAACGTTTCTGCTTTTTGCCACTGGAATTGTGCAATATAAAGCATGTCTCCGTTGAGTGTTTCTGTGATTCATTTCTCCGATCATCGCTTTATTTCCATCATCTTAGACGTATTGGAGGTATTTTACTGCTGACGTTATTTTGACATTATCTGGCAGGACAAATGGTCAAAAAACCTCTACATTGCCTCGATTTGCTACGGACGAACTGTAAGCTGACATCTGAGGGAGCAGCAGAAACACATAATCTCTTCTCTCACGACGGAATCTGAGAATCAGGGTGTGCATCTTTTCTATACTAACATAAAATATATATGTAAAATTAGAGGGAAGCCAGCAAAGTATTATTCCCATGGCATAGCAGGATTATCAATTATTTTTCCTGCTACGGAGCCCAATCAATAATCTTTGCTGGATTCACTCGGTTTCTTCCTCCTCTTTATGAACATGTAATACTTATTAAAAAAAGGAAAGTTCAATGTCACGGAGAGGCAAGAAATTAGAATGCTTTTAAAGATGACAGAGTCGAATGTAATCTGCCTAACTAGAGTATTGGTTTGTGTATAAGATTTGTAATTACTGTAAGTATCATATTCCCTCCCTCCCTGGTGTTAATTAGCTACTGTTTCCATGCTTCTTTTTTTTCTTTTGGCAGATCCGACAAACCTTTCCCGGCATCATGGAAAATAGATGGAAAGAAAATAAGATGAAAACTTGAATGGAAAATTGTATTGAAAAAATGAGCGATTTTTTTTTTTTGTATTAGATTATTTGTTAGGAGTATTTTTTTTTTCATGAGACCAGCACTTTTACCAGTTTCATTGTATTAAATTCACATTCAAAAAGAAACAGAACAAGTAGTCACATTTTTATGCTATAGGGTTTGCTTACTTTCAGACTCACATTTACTTCCATCTTTTAGAGGTTCTCGATGAAGACAACGTTGAGGTAGCTACAGGTGGTCTCTTTGAGCCTATTAGATATGAAACAACAAATAAAAGTAAAGCTGGTAATATATATCATTCCTACAAACGATTTGTCATAACCAAAAACTATACACACATCCAGTTGCTCTTTTTCCGAACAAACTGAGATTTTATCGAATTACAAGAACTTACACCTGAACACATATTGACTAGTCAACTTAAACTGCCAAACATATATATATCAATAGAATCCTTGATGGATAAACAAAGCAAAAGACAGTTCACTTACTTGATGAGGCGACAGATGTTGTCCTAGGCGCTGACAGCCGAAGTCTTGAGTGGGCCTGCTTCAGTGTAAGCTTGGGGATTTTGGACATGCTGCCACTGGGTCTTAACAACGCCAACACAAAGAAGAAAATGATACAGAGCATATTAGGATTGTAAACAATTTATGAAGAATAAGAATAACCCATTCTACCATACAACAATTAGACAAACAAAGTAAACCTTGAAGCATATGAGAACAAATGAAAATACCATGTCATCTAAGACCGGCATGCAAAGTCACCATCCAAATTGAAATTGGTATTGATCATATGGTGATCAAGGCGTAGTGACTAGTTAAGTTGTATTCCTTTACGAATAATGGGTATTAGAGGCTTGCATTAGCATTTGAAGACCTTTAGCTTCTTTTTGATCTGAATCCAAGACCTTTGACTTCAGATGAATCATAAGAAATGCAGTTACGAAAAAGGAACTCACTTTTCCGGACTTTCGTTTTGCTTTGCAGCTTCAGGAAACATGATAAACTCCACAATGCTGCTCACAGATCCAACAGTCTCAGTTCCCATCAGATAATGTCACTCAACCTTTCATCATTGTCAGCATCCCCAAATCCCAACAGCTCGGCAACTTCCAGATATTAGCCCTACCATGCCGTAATCGCTGAATCTCCTCATCCTTATTGGAAATCACATCCTTGAGGGAAGCCACCTACATATTGGAAAGTTCAATCAGGAAACGGCAATCTTGGCTCCTTAAAATTCCTATTACAAAGGAAATTCTAGAGGTCAGAGGAAATCTACACGGACTTGCATTTTACAGGGTTGTCATAAAAATGTGTTTGTCTACATGTAAATATCTAGAATGGTTCGGGAATCAATACCAACAAAACTACAAAAGATGATGCGTACTTCTTACACCAAAGTCACAGATATAATTCAATGGCAAGCATCCAAGATCATCAAATAATTCTAAAACTAGGAAACACCTAAGGTTCCACACTCTAATTGGCATTTTGCCATAAAACACAACACACTAAAAAAACATATCTTTCAAGATACACACTTTGACATCATAATACAAACTACTTGAGCTTAAAAAGTAAAAATAGAAAGAACACATTATCAACTAAGGTCAACTGGTAAATATACACCAATGAAGATGGTAGACAAACACAAGAGGACAGACTATAGTATCAAGAAAAGTATCACAATATAGTTTAGGAACACAGCCAGTATATATTTTATCATCAGCTTATAATGAGGATATCGTTTCTGCGGGCCATCGACTGAAAGCAGGTCACGAACTTGCTCATTATATATCTCGACCATTTGAACTCCTATCTCATAAGTGATT
>JAWWMW010001692.1:44010-55123 GCA_035048345.1 Echeveria elegans | reverse complement strand
GTATGATTTTTATAAATTTATTTTTTAGTATTAATGGATTTAAATTGAAAATTTGAAATGTATAAGAAAGGACAATTCAGTAATTTTGTACATATATTTTTTGTCGTGGAGGTGCGAATAACAGCTCCATTATAAACCAGTCTTTATTATTTCTGGATGTCAACAACCTACTTAAATTGAAGAGCTAGCTGGATTTTGATGTTCAAAAATCCACAACAACCTGAAAACTGAATGCTGTGGTGCACTTTCAGTATTTAATACAAGGCAGAACTTGTAATATGTTTTTTATAATCAGACAATGAGATGATCAGATGAGTCCAAAACTGGTCTGTCTTCCGGTCACTGGAACATAATTTGTCCTTCCATTGATTTCAAGCGTATGGATTAATTTGGATCACCGGATTAATTGACGAACACTAGCACCGGGTACAAGTAAAATATTTTCTTAGGTTTGTAAAGAGAACAAAACAAACGCTAACTGAAACATTGATCAATCTACACAAAATGTCACAAATTTTTAATAAAAATTATCCAACACCAAAAACTTTAAGAAAAAGGATACTAAATCAAACATCTCGAGACATATACACACACATCCCATCCCAACCAACGGTCATATAGTAATTTAAATTTCCTCACACAATCAATAAATTCATTAGCAATCATCACTTCGGGTCTTCATCGATCAAATGACCCGATTATGATATTATGATCTTCTTCGCCGAACAAATGATGTTGCTATTGATGATGATGGCGTTGAGGATGATGAGTGTAATAATGATTATGATGGTGCATCAACAAAGGGTTTTGATTATGAGGATGAACATCCAAAGAAGGTTGAAAATAGCCAAGTTGTTGCATAAACCCATCTTCCATATCAGCAAACCCTGACAAGAATCCACCTGACTCATTATCACCCGAACCACCAGACGACGAAGATGACCTCCATATCTCAGCTGCTTCCTCACTCTTCACTCTTTCTTCAACGCTGCTTCTATCCGCTGATTCACGACGGCCATGATGATCTGACCTTTTATTATTATTAGCTAAAATATACTTTTTAATCTTCTTCTCGTCCATTCTTTCACGAGTAGAGGAAGATTTCCCTGTTAGTCGTTGGACGAGTTCCCTGAAGTTAGCTGGATCCGTCTTGATGATCACCGGTGCGAATATGTGGATTATCCTTACCTGAGGTTTATTCTTGGACAATATTGTCTGAGAATCCATGTTCATTCTCCTCAAGATATTATTATTCTTGTTGGTGATCATGATTTGCTGATCCATTGATGAGAGAAGGAGATGGAGAGGTAGTAGTTTGCTTGTTGTGTTATTCTTTGCCTTTGTTTATATTGATATAGAAAAGGTCTATTTGTGTTTGTTTATACATAAATCTATAGAAAATTAAAACATATTACTCAAATGTCCAACCAAGTGTTTACTTATGTTTCAGGAGCAATATTTTAACCCTTCCAAACCCTAAACAGCAAGAAATGAGGCACCGTTTCTTGGTACCAATTAGTCTCCACGCACGCTTGCTTGCTAGAAAAGATTTACCATTTTTACCCCTAGAACCGTTTTGCACCGTGGAAGCTCTGGTTAAGTTTAAGCTTGCTGATCAGTCCCACCCGTGAACAACCCACCCATCTGATCATCATAACTAGTCTTTGTAGTAGTACTATATATATGTGCACACAACTTGTGTGCATATATATGTTGCGTCTTTCGTTTCAAACACTTGAAACCCTAGACCAGTCAGGGGTACTTTGGTCATCTGGAGAATAGAGTATGCATGACTGATATTTATCTAGTACTACAATGTAAGGAGATGGGGAGGCATAGGAGGGGTAGAACGTGTGAGTGGATGAAGTACTTGTTGGGATGACATCAAATCCGCGTATTTTAGGGTTTCATCAGGAAAATGAAATTATACAAAATTATGCAAAAATGCAATTCGTGGGGTTCCATTCTGAAAATGTCATCCATCTGTGTGTGTTTAGTAAATGATGGTCAAGCCATTTTCTGAATGGCTACCACGTCAACTCAAGTACTACTCAAATGGCTTGTACTTTGTAAACTGCTTCGATACCTTATCTTTATTTGCAGGAGCTCCTGTACAAGCTGGGATTATTCAATTCATTCACAGTTCACACATCGTCGTTGGTCATGTTCAATTGTTAATGTGCACACTTTAAAATTCATCGAAACTTGGCTTATCCCATACAAATGACCGATAACTAATGGAAAATGTTGGTGTCCAAACGAAACTATTGATAGATATCATACTAAAAACTAATTTAAATCGGAAAAAAAAACTTCACTATGTGCGCGAGTGGCTCCCATAAGTACTTTTTTGATGCTGTATGTGAAGATGATATCAATATATCATAATTCATAATTGCTCATGTAATTTGGAATAGATTTTTCAAATTGGCAGAATAATCCCCCTATGTGGGAGAATTCAACAATGTTCACACCTATGTGAAAACAATAACAAGCTCCGACACATAAGTGATGAGAATGTGTTATTCTTTGAGTAACAAGCTCGTGATGAGAATATGTTATCGTGGGGTATTGAACTCATAACCTTGAGTTTCCAAGTCAATAATCCAAACTTACTTGCCCTTTTCGCTTAAATGCATTAGCTTGCAATGTCAAATGAATTTTGAATGTCAAATGGAATCACTTGTCACTGAGATTTGTTTGCTGAAAGTGATGTTCAAATTATCCAAGATTCAGTCCCAAAGGAATTTAGTGAAGTAGAGAGCAGAGCATTGCTGAATGCAAATGACCCCACAAAGGTGGGTAACTTGAAAAAGAACAAGTTCTGCACATTGTTCCTCCTGATTACAGTTCTGTTTGTGCTGGCAATGAATGTATTCGTATTATCATAATTTCAGACTCCAGTCCAACAAATAAAGCACCATTCTTCAGATTTTGACGATACCTGCTGAAGGAGTTCCTCCATCGCATCCCATAATTGTTGCATCTATATATTGATCCTTTTCTTGAAGGAAGATGTTCTTGCACAAGCAAAGGATCGTTGATTGTACATGTTTTTCCCTTGTTCATGTTTCATTGGCGGGTCGACTGTCCGTCTATCATAAGCAAATGACCAAAGTAAGTAATGCGATTGGGCAACACGTTAATGAATCTAAGTTGAGCTGCACAATGTATGCTTTTCTATCTACTGTTCCATAGAGCAGATGAGAGCGCCTCTTTTTAATAAACGGTTACCAGGCAACACATCTTTAATAAACCAACGAACCTGGATTGAATATCATAATTGGACCAACATTATATATCATTGAGGGTACATGAACATTTTAACGAAAAACACTAAAAAAAAAAAAAGAGAAGAAATGAGGCCACGGACTCATTCCTAACTCAGTGGAAGTAATTCATTTTTCCACATATATAAAGAACTTCAGGGACAGCGATACAACTGAGTGACTTTAATCAAACGCTCCGTTTGGTTGCGAGGAAAAAGAAGAGGAAAGAAAAATTTTGTGTGAAAATGAAATTATGTGTTTGGTGTAAGAGAAAAAAAATACAAAATATAGGCAAATTGCTCCGTTTGGTTGCGGGAAAAAAGTGTGAAAAAGAAGATTTAAAAAAAAATTCTCATGAAAAAGTTGTAAGAAAAATTTGATCTCATTTTGCCTATTTTTTCATTTTTTTTCTTTACAACCAAACACACATGTTCATTTTCTCATGAAAAAATAATTGTAAGGAAATCTGATGAAAAATTTTTGAAAAAATCAAATTTAAAAAAATAATTTTCTCATGAAAAAATTATAAGGAAATCTGATCTCATTTTGACTATTTTTTTCCTTACGAAAACACATGTTTATTTTCACTCAAATTTTTTCTTTATATTTTCTTTTCCTTTTTTTTTTTCGCAACCAAACGGAGCCTGAGGAGAAAATAAGAGATTTGAGCTAACGCAACGTTTTCTCTAGTTACTAGTATTACTCGGGTTCTTACAACTTATTGTACTACAAAAAAGATACCCTTGACGCTTTGCTCGCCATGCATACACTCCTTTGCCTCCCTCCACATCGCCTTGAAGAAAGGCCTCCTGTCAAACTGATAATACTCGCCCAACACTGTTTTATAGCGTTTGCAGCTTCCAATACGTGGTAATGAGGCATCATTGAGAACAAAGGATGTGCCACATGACATAAGTTTAAGTATCGGTCATATTGTGGAAATTGGAATGACTTGTTAAAGATTCCTTAGTCTATATCGAAGATGGCTACAGTTTCCTTTAGTCAAACTCGAACAACCTACATATATGACACAATGTTGAGTGAGCTGAAAGTAATCCACCCATTGTTTACATTAAGCAATACATCAAGTTAGTGAAACTATGAGTCTCTAGACAGTGCCAACTGACTGAAGGTGGGAAGATAATTAAGAGTTCACACTAAAAACTAGCGGGAGCACATTGGGATCAGCTATGGGTATGTGGATGACTATTCGAGTGCAATGATCCTGCTGATGATAAAAGGTGTTAAAAAATATCTCCAAAAAAGCCAAATTGAAATCATCCAACCTAGAGGCGAGAGAGGTTAGTTAACCTTCCAAAATTTACTGCCATCTTTTAGAGGTTCTTGATGAAGACAAGGTGGAGCTAGCTGCTGGTGGTCTTTTGGAGCCTATTAAAAATGAACCGACAAATAAAAGTAAACCGGGTAAGATATCATTCCTACAAACAATTAGTCAGAAGCAAAAAATTAGTGCAGTAGGCTATACAAACATCCACTTGCTCTATCCAGAACAAAATGAGATTTATCGAATTACAAGAGCTTACAGTTGAAAGCATATCGGCTATTCAACCTAAAGATAATAGATGTAATCCTACATAGTAAACAAATTAACGAAGCAAAAGACAGTTCACATACTTGAAGAGGCGACAGATGGTGTCCTAGGCACTGACAGCCGAAGTCTTGATTGTGTCTGCTTAAGTGGAAGCTTGGGGATTCTGGACACGCTGCTGCTGGGTCTTAACAACACCAACATAAAATGGAAAAATGATACAGAGCAGATATTAGGCTTCCAAACAATTTATGAACGGCAAGACAAACGTCTTCCATACCACAATTATAAAAATTAACTCCTGAAACATACGAGAACAAATGAAAATGGCATGTTGTCTAAGACTGTCAAGCAAAGGCATCATCCAAATTAATAATCATGTTGTAGAAGCATAGTGAAACCATACTCCTGTACGAATTATGGGTATCAGAAGATTGCATGAGCATTTTACGACCTTTAACTTCAGATAAATCATAAGAAATGCAAAGGAAGATGTTCACTTGATACAAGTTATGAAAAGGAACTCACCTTTCCGGACTTTCGTTTGGCTTTGCAGCTTCAGGAAACAAGGTAAACTCCACGATGCTGCTCACGGATCCATCAGTCTCAGTTCCCATTGATAAGCCCCCATCAGATATGTCACTCAACCTTTCATCGTTGTCAGCATCCCCAAACCCCAACAGGTCGGCATCTTCCACAATATTCGCAGTGCCGTTTCTGCTGTCGGTGTTTGATTGTGATGGCAGAAGAGCATTTACTTTGACGAAATCATCTACAGACTGCTGAGAGCCTGATTCAGATTGCTTATCACTGTACTCGGAGCAATTATCTAAATCTGAATTGCCTTTCCCACCAGAAGCTTTTCGATTTTGATGTGGTGATCTGATTGAGTGTCGTCCAGGAGATACTGAAGCATACATAAACGAGCCCGTACCTTGCTTTTCTCCATTGATATTAGCCCTATCATGACGTAAGCGCCGAATCTCTGCATCCTTCTTCGAAATCACATCTTTGAGGGATGCCACCTGCAAATTGAAAAGATCATTCTGGAAAAGGCTATTTTAACTCAATAAAATTACCCATATACAATGGAAATTCTCGATGGAATCTACACTGACACATACTAGTACGGTTAGGGAATCAGCACAAGCAATTTACTACAAAAGATGATGTGTATTTTTAATTCAAAAGTCACTGGTATAATTCAATGATAAGCATCCAAGATCATCTCATAATTTTAAAACTAGGAAACACCCTAGGTTCCACATTTCGATTGACATTCTGCCATAAAATATGACACGCTCAAAACAACAATGTATTTTTAAGGAGGCAAACCAGAGGCCAGAACCAGACTTGTCCACTGCTGGGCTTATACTGGAAGTTTCTAGTTCTGGAGAGTATTTGAACACTTTACCAATACAGAAGAAGACAAATAAATCTTAACAGACCTGCTCCATGAATTCTCTCATATCCCTTCCCTCTTTGTTACTTCTCGCAGCACCTAACTCAACACCAGACACTCTTTCAGCAAACTTCAAAGTGCTTATTGTTTCGGCGAAGGATTCCACATCAGGATTGAGCTGTACAAACATTAGAGTTTTTGCTTGACCACCTGAAGGGTAAAGCAAAAAAACAGTTAGCTAAATGAGATTATTTTTATCATTCATTGGACTAAGTGTGCTAAATAATGCCTTACTAGCATACCTAAAGAACTCTGAAGAATTTGAGTTAGTTTGCTGTTTCGGTAAGGAACATGTGAGTTCTTCTGCGCCAGTGAAAATATCACATCGCCAAGAGCTGATAGCGATTTATTTATATGTTGTGCTTCCTTGAGTCTATCTCCAATAGCCTCTGACCGCTCGACTCTTTCGCTACCAGCTAGATCAATCAGGTGCAGATTTCCACGCATGATGGCACCCGTCTTTACATCCTTGCCACGGACATGAACCGTTAGGACGCTGCACACATACAACTGAATGAAATTTCTGATGACAGAGCCAAGATATATTACAGAGACAACATCAATTTTATATATAACCTGTGGGAACGGCTACTTCTTTCATTTAGAGCAGTAGCACCGACAGCTCTATTCATTGAACCAACAGTCATAAGTTCCACTACTTCTGGCGTTGATCTAACAGGATGCATGCTAGCTTCAGGGACTGCCAAACCATTTGGTTGAGTAGTACTCCAAATCCCAAGTGTGTGTAAGTTAAAGAAAACAACAAACCATACACGCACTTCGACATTTAAAAAAATTAAAAATAGAAAGAAGAACATTATCCACTAAGGTCAACTTGTAAATATACACCAACCAAGATGGTAGGCATACATAAGGGGCTATAATACCAAGAAAATATCGCATAAGCCATGACAATAACGCAGTTTAGGAACACAGCCAATATATATTTTAAATTGTATCGTCAACTTATAATGAGGATATCGTTTCTGGGGACCATCGACTGAAAGTAGGTCGCGAACTTGCTCATTATATATCTCGACCATTTGAACTCCTATCTCATAAGTGATAGAACTTTTACGGTTTTCAGCAATACAGAATAAATCATTTAGAGCCCGGTAGTTGACACCCCAATCCTCTTGTGACGACATGTCAGGCCCACTCTGCAAAAATATTAAATGTGATGTCAATCAGAAAAAGAGTTGATCGCAGTTAAGAGTATAAACAGATGACATGACATACCATTGTGTAAGTTTTACCAGACCCAGTTTGACCATACGCGAAGATGCAGACATTGTAACCGTCAAGCACAGAGCGAATTAACGGTTGAGTATCTAAATATACTTCATCTGTCATCATTTAGAAAAACATAGTGTTGGCAGCTAAGATATCCGGAAATAACTAGAAAAATCAAGTCCATTCACTAATTCCAGATGGATAATGGGAAAAACATTCGACTTGAACCTTGAGAGGATGTTGGAGCAAAAACCTTGTTAAACTTGAACAATCTGCGGCTATCTTTCCCTTGTTTAAGAGGATTTGAGATGACTAGCTCCCCATTTTCTCCAATAAATTCGATAGTAGTCTGCTTCTGACTCTGTCCTGGAAGGAATGGTCTTATGCGGCAATAAACTCGAATATTACCTATCCAGGTTAAGAGACAAAATCATTGTAAGGTCACACTGTCATTACTGACAGTAAGTTTTTAGCAGCACTAATTGTCTACTACAATTTTTAACACCAAGGTTTGACTGAAGACAACTTGTGCTGAACTGAGATCAACAAACTTCAATCTAGGATCTACGAGATTAACATATTGAATCTGTTGTCAAAATAACTAAAGATAGATGAAATAGAGAAATGGACCTTTCAAATCCTGAACCTCATTATACAGTTTTCGATTTTCAGCAAGAACAATATGATAATTCTCTGCAGCCTTTGTTAATCCTTTAAGCTTCACACCTGGTCATGTCAAAATATTTGCATGTGAAAAAGAAATCCGACATAGGACCAAAAAATGAGCCTTTATATTTTTTTTCTGTGTGGAAATGATTGCAGCTGTAGGTATCATATCACATAACTTACCAAGATAATTAAATTCCTCATAACAACTCTTTTGTGTCTTCAGTACTTGTTGTTTTATTGAATTTGAAGTCATCCGCAATTCCTTTAAGGCGTCAAATATTAAGGTTAGTTACAGCTGTGAACTGGTTCTCTGCTAAATTTGCATACCAGGAGACTCACAACGACGTGAAAACCCATATTCATAGTTCATACCTGCAAGTCTTTTGACTGCAACTCTATAGAACTTGTAATGGTAAACTCTTTCTTTTCCCATAACAAAGTTTTGGACGCATAATGTGCTTCAAGGTCATTGATTTTTTTCCTTGAATCTACTAGAAGAATTTCCAATTCCTTGATTTTCTTCTCTGCATCTATTTTTGTTTCTCTTGCAAGTGTTTCTAACTCTGACCACAAACTTTCAAATGTTCTCTTTGTCACCTCTACGTCAGTTTTTAGGGCTAACATCTCATGGTCACTACTATCCTTCTCTTTTAGCAATCTAGACAGTTCTTGCTCGTCTTGTTTTCTAGAATCTTCAATTTTTGACTTCTCAATCTGCAAATAAAGGGGGAAAGTATTAAAAAAATGATATGTATACTATACACAACCACGAAATATCAATTTAGGAGGGAGAAGACATACTGATGCATGTACATGATAAGACACTTATTTATTAGTAAATATTACAAAGAAAAGAGATCAACTTATTGTGATGGAAGACATCATTGAAGACAAATCAGACATTCAGCAGTTGAACTATGTTTCACATCTATTTCATTAAATAGAAAAACCATGAAATAGGACCCCGAATATGCTCTGTGTGAGGACAAGAGAACACCGTATGTTTGTATGTGTATTCTTTATTTATTTGCAACCACTTCGCGGTTTAAACTGTGGTATATTTCCAACGCCCGGCACATGGTTCCACAATCAGTTTGACTTCTATTTGGATATCTAGTATCTACTCAGTTCAACAAATTTCTGGCTCGTAATGAGATCAAAAAGTGAGAATCGCACCTTGACTTTCTGAAGCTGTCTTGCAAGTACCTGTGAATAATGATTCGTTCAATTTTAATAGCGGTAACCGAAATCCCACCATAAACAATGTCTAGAAGCAAATTCAGCACACATGACCCGTACCTCATTTTCTTCCATTGTACCTTTTGCAAGGGTTTCAAGCACCCGAAGCCTTGACTGATATTTCTCTTCGCGAGACTTGTAAAGAATGTTTTGCTGTCGATGCAGAGTAAAAAATATATATAGTATAAAAAAATCATTCCATGATCAAAATATACAAAAATGATTGGCAGAATGTTCTGTACATTTTGTATATTCCGGGCCTGGGTTGCCACGCGCTGCTCAATGGCCCGGACAACTTTTTGCGTGACCCGTGACACACTCTGATGAAAGAAACAATTAAAGATCTTTTAAAGTTTATAGACAAAAGAGAAAATGAAAAATGGAACTAAATGTTTGATATTATGTTGCTTTTAACCACTGAAAGGCTTACATAAGGTAGTTCACCATTGTTTCTGTCAATGCTCTCATCCAGTATCTTGTTCACAACGTTGAAGAGAGAGTGTGTTGCCACGCTCTGTGTGATAGACAAGAAAAAAAAAAGATAAAAATACTAAAATTAAATTCATTTTGCAACCTAAAAGAACCTCAGCCAAGACGCTCACATCAAGCCTAACCAACAGTTCAGAAACATCAACATCAGAGGGTTCGCCACTGCATCTTGGAGATTCACTCGAACAGTTGGATTCACCATTTTCATTTGTTTGCATGTCCAGCTGGTGTGTCATATCAATCTCACTTAGTTTTCACTCCCTCGATCACAACATGGAACTGCAAATATACCTGACATCCATAAATACTACGAAATCAAAACAATCAACTGTCTAATTCTAATTTCCTGAAGAAAAAAAATAGGAAAACAGATATATTTCTCATTCAAATATAAACAAAATCTAAGCCCTAGGTCAAGAAAGAGGCACTATGCATCCACCAAAGTACCAAAACTACTCGTAAATCACACAGACCACAATTAAACACGACATGTACAAAGTATAGAAAAAAGGAAGCAAATTGGTTCAAGATGAACATTTTCAAACCACCTGTACTAACAAGTTGGTGTACGGTACACACTAAACATCAAAGCGACAGTCAACAATTACCACCAGACTCGACCAGGAACAATTTGAACTACTTTTCAAGAATTAAACCTCAAAAAAAAATTCAAACTTGTGAAAAGCTGAGACGCGTCCAAATTCGAAATGCGAAAGTCAAAACTCGAACCTGATTGAATTCACGGGTAGGGAATTGGGAGTTGAGGTTGGCGGATCTACTCAGAATCAGGGTTTCGGGAGAAGACGATCGACGACTACAACGTGGAAGATGGACTGTGCGGAAAGTGTCCGTCTCGGTCGTCTTCGATTTTCAATTTTTTGATTTTCGAGTTTGTTTGGATTTGCTTTTCCTTTTTTATGGCTAATTAATTAAAAAGCATATTTAGGTTGAAATGACTGATTTATCCTTGACAGAGTGACACTTGGATTTTGGATTCAGCTATTCCCGCGTGTTTGTCCTTGTTGAAACTAGTCAAATATTTTGGTTGGTATTGGTTTTTTTGTTTGCCTTTTAACTTTCATGAACGCTTTTCAAGGAATGAGATTTCGGATCTGTTCTTTTGCACTGAAACTGAACTGAACAGAAATTTTAAAATTAATTAATTACATTTGCATATTATTTTTAATTTTAAAAAATAGTTTT
>JAWWMW010001692.1:28453-43910 GCA_035048345.1 Echeveria elegans | reverse complement strand
TAGTATTGATGGATTTAAATAACAAATTTGAAATGTATAATAAAGGATAATTTAGTAATTTTAGCCATATTTTTTTTGTCGTGGGAGGTGCGATTAACAGCTCTCATAATTAAACTATCAGTTTGGTATTTGTTACCAAGTGGACTAAATAACAGACTTTTACGAAATGTTTCTGCTTTTTGCCACTGCAATCTATCTTAATAATTAGTTTATGTCCTCAATACACAATTAGCTATAAAAAAAATTCGTCGCTAAATCATACATTTTTGTCGTTAAATGAATTAGGAATAAAACAAAATAAAAATAAGACAAAAACAAAAAATATTCATTTAAAATTAAAAAATAGAAATTCCAAATTCATATTAAAAAATTAATCCATTTAAAATTAAAAATTTCAAATTCATATGTACAAATTAAAAATTATTTAGAATACGTTAGAAAATTTAAGGAGAATCGAATTGAGATATGAAAAAAAATTCCCGTCGGGACGACTGACGCAGAGCTAGTTGTGCAATATAAAGCATGTCTCCGTTGAGTGTTTCTGTGATTGATTTATCTGGTCTTCCATCATCTTAAACATTTTGTGGGTAATTTACTGCTGACATTAATTTTGAATTTATCTGGCAGGACAAATGGTCTAAGAATCTCTACATTGATGATCTGTAAGCTGACAACTGAAGGATCTGCACAAACACATAATCATTCATTTCTTACGGCTAAAGCTGCGAATCAGGGTGTGTATCTTCTCCGCACTAGCACAGACTGAGACTGGGCATAATATATTTGTAAAATTTGAGGGAAACCAACAAGGTATTATTCCCATGGAATAGCAAGATGTCATTTACATTTCCTGCTACCGAGCCTAACCATAATCCTTGCTGGATTCACTCTGGTCTTTCTACTCTTTACGAGCATGTAATACTTGGGGAAAAGAAAAACTCGAAGTTCAAAGTCAAGGAGAGACACGAAATTGCAATGCTTTTCAAGATGACAGATTTGAATGTAATCTTCCAAACTAGTATCTGTATGCGCATGAGATTTGTACTTGTTGCAAGTTTCATAATCTCTCGCTGGTGTTAATGCTTCGTTGCATTTGTTTCTAAACTGACAAGTTGAACCATGATGTGAACATCATCTTACAAAATCGGTCAGTGAACAGTGCATAAAGGTGGCTGTACTACATACTTGAATGATCAAACGTATTCGACGCACGGTTTAAGTGAGCTGAAAAGTAATTCATACGTTGAGACAACTGCATTTGGCGATGCGTCAAACTAGTGAAACTAATAAGTAATAACTATGAGTCTCAAGATAGTGCTAGTTGACGGAACCCAGAAAGATAATTTAGAGTTCATACTAACAACTAGAGAAAGCGCATAGGGATCAGCTATGAGCAGATGGATGACTCTTCAAGTGCAATGATCCTGAAAATGATAAAAGGCGTTAAAAACATTTACTACAATGTCAATTGGAATTAACCAATGTAGGAAGTGAGAGAGGTTTGTTGACCTTCCAAATTTAGTGCCATCTTTTAGAGGTTCTGGATGAAGAAAAGGTAGAGCTAGCCGCAGGTGGTTTCTTGGAGCCTATTAGATTAATCAATACAAGAGCTTAAACTTAAATACCTAAAGATAATCAATATAATCCAAGACAACTAAACAAAGCAGAAGACAGTTCACATACTTGAAGAGGCGACAGATGGTATCCTAGGCACTGACAGCTGAAGTCTTGATTGCGCCTGCTTTAGTGGAAGCTTGGAGAATTTCGACATGCTGCTACTTGGTCTAAACAACACCAACACAAAAGCGGAAAACGACACAGTGCAGCTATTAGGCTTCTAAATAATTTATGAACGGTAAGAAGAACCATTTCTACCATACCAACACTAGACAAATTAAGTAGACCTTGAAACATATGACAACAAATGAAAATGTCATGTCATCTAAGACTGTCAGGCAAAATCATCATCCGACTTGATTATTTGGTTGAAGAGGCATAGTGAAACCATATTCCATTTTGAATTATGGGTATTATATGATTCCATTAGCATTATAAGATCTTTAACCACAGATAAACCATAAGAAATGCAAAGGAAGATGTTCTCTAGATACAAGTTACGAAAAGGAACTCACTTTTCCGGACTTTCGTTTGGCTTTGCAGCTTCAGGAAACATGGTAAACTCCACAATGCTGCTCACAGATCCATCAGTCTCACTTCCCATTGATAGCCCCCCATCAGATAGATCACTCAACCTTTCATCGTTGTCAGCATCCCCAAACCCCAACAGGTCAGCATCTTCTGCAGTATTTGCAGTCCTGTATCTGCTGTCGGTGTTTGATTGTGATGGCAGGAGAGCATTTACTTTGACAAAGTCATCTACAGACTGCTGAGAACCAGATTCTGATTGCTTATCACTGTACTCAGAGCAGTTATCCAAATCTGAATTGCCTTTCCCAACAGAAGCTCTTCGATTTTGACGCGGAGATCTGATTGAGTGTCGTCCAGGAGATTCCGAACCATACCTAAACGAACCCATACCTTCTCTTTCTCCATTGATGGCAGCCCTACTATGCCGTAACCGCTGAATCTCTTCATCCTTCTTGGAAATCACATCCTTGAGGGATGTTACCTGCAAATTGAAAAGCTCATTCAGCAAAAGGCTATCTTAACTCATTAAAGTACCTATATACAGTGGAAATTCCAGAGGGAACCTAGACTGACTCGCATTCGGGGTTGTCATTAGGATTAGTCTGTCCACATGTAAATTTCTAGTATCGTTACGGAATCAGCACCAACACTTAACTACAAAAGATGCTGTGTACTTCTTACTCAAAATTAACATATTTATCAATGGCAATCACCCAAGTAATCTCGCAATTCAAAACCAGGAAACACCCAGGGTTCCACACTCTAATTGACATTTTGCTGTAAAACATAACTCGCTCAAAACATATTTTTCAGAACGGCACACCAGAGGCCAGAACCTGATTTGTTCCACTCTTGGACTTATGTTTACCAATACAGAAGAAAAAAATAAATCTCAACAGACCTGCTCCATGAATTCCCTCATATCCCTCCCCTCTTTGTTACATCTAGAAGCACCTAACTCAACGCCAGACACTCTTTCAGCAAACTTCAAAGTGCTTATTGTTTCAGCATAAGATTCCACATCAGGATTAAGCTGTACAAACATTAGAGTTTTTGCTTGACCACCTGAAGGGTAAAGCAAAAGACAGTAAGCTATATGAGATTATTTGTATTATTCACTGGACCAAATGTGTCAAATAAATGCCTTTCTAACATACCTAAAGAACTCTGAAGAATTTGAGTTAGTTTGCTGTTTCGATATGGAACATGTGAGTTCCTTTGCGCCAGTGAAAATATCACATCCCCAAGAGCTGATAGAGATTTATTTATATGCTGCGCTTCCTTGAGTCTATCTCCTATAGCCTCTGACCGCTCGACTCTTTCGCTACCAGCAAGATCAATCAGGTGCAGATTTCCACGCATGATGGCACCCGTCTTTACATCCTTTCCACGGACATGAACCGTTAGGATGCTGCACACAGACAACTGAATGAAATTTCTGACGACAGAAATAAGATATGTGAAAGTGACAACACATTTTATATATAACCTGTGGGAACGACTACTCCTTTCATTTAGAGCAGTAGCACCGACGGCCCTATTCATTGAACCAACAGTCATAAGTTCCACTACTTCTGGCGTTGATCTAACAGGATGCATGCTAGCTTCAGGGACTGCCAAACCATTTGGTTGAGTAGTACTCCAAATCCCAAGTGTGTGCAAGTCAAAGAAAACAGTAATCATAAACGCACTTCAACATCAAATACAACTTGGGATTTATAGAAAGTAAAATAAAAAAGAACACATTATCAACTAAGGTCAACTCGTAAATATTTACCAAAGAAGATGGTAGACAATCACAAGAGGGCAGACAATAGTAACAAGAAAATATAAACACGCGCCATTAGAGTTAAACGCAGTTTAGGAGGACAGCCAATATATATTAATCGTCAACTTATAGCGAGGATATCGTTTCTGTGGACCATCAATTGAAAGCAGGTCTCGAACTTGCTCATTATATATCTCGACCATTTGAACTCCTATCTCATAACTGATCGAACTTTTCCGGTTCTCAGCAATACAGAATAGGTCATTCAGAGCTCGGTAGTTGACACCCCAATCCTCTTGTGACGACACGTCAGGCCCACTCTGCATAAAAAATAAATATGATGTCAATTTGATAAGCGGTTGATCACAATTAAGAGTGTACACAGATGACACGACGTACCATAGTGTAAGTTTTACCAGACCCAGTTTGACCATATGCGAAGATGCACACATTGTACCCGTCAAGCACAGAGCGTATTAGCGGTTGAGTGTCTAAATACACTTCATCTGTTATCATATAGAAAAGCATATTGTTACCAGCTGAGATAACAAGAAATAACTTGAAAGGTCAAGTCACTATTTTTTTTTTGATAAATTGGCCACAAATTCCAGATGGATAATGGAAAAACTTTTGACTTGAACCTTGAGAGGATGTTGGAGCAAAAACCTTGTTAAACTTGAACAATCTGCGGCTATCTTTCCCTTGTTTAAGAGGATTTGTGATGACTAGCTCCCCATTTTCACCAATAAATTCGATAGTAGTCTGCTTCTGACTCTGCCCCGGAAGGAATGGTCTTATGCGGCAATAGACTCTAATATTTCCTATCCAAGTTAAGAGACAAAATCATTGTAAGGTCACATTTTCATAACTGACAACAAGTTTATAAGAGCACTAATTAACTACCAAAAGTTTATAACTTCAAGCTTCGACTGAAATCAGCAGACTTCAATCTTGGATAGAAAATCTCTAAAAGTACAAAGTTAACATATTGAATTGGTAGTCAAAATAACTAAACATAGCTGAAATATAAAAATGAACCTTTCAAATCTTGGACCTCATTATACAGTTTTCGATTTTCAGCAAGAACTATATGATAATTCTCTGCTGCCTTTGTTAATCCTTTAAGCTTAACACCTGGTCATGTAAAAATATATCAATGTGAAAAAGCAACCCAGCATAGGTCCAAAATACACGTCTTTACATTTCTTTCTGTGTGAAACTTATTGCAAATGCCGCTATCATATCACACAGCTTACCAAGATAATTAAATTCCTCATAACAACTCTTTTGTGTCTTCAGTACTTGTTGCTTTATCGACTTTGAATTCAGCCGCAGTTCCTTTAACACGTCAAAAATAAGGATTATTTACCGCTGTGAACTGGTTAACAGCTAAATATGCATACCAATACACCAACCACAACGGCATGAAAACCGATATTCATAGTTCATACCTGTAAGGCTTTTGACTGCAGCTGTATAAATTTTTTAAAGGTAAACTCTTTCTTTTCCCATAACAAAGTTTTGAACGCATAATTTGCTTCAAGGTCATTGATTTTGTTCCTTGATTCTACTAGAAGAATTTCCAGTTCCTTGACTTTCTTTTCCGCATCTAATTTTGTTTCTCTTGCAAGTGTTTCTAACTCTAACCACAAACTTTCAAATGTTCTTTTTGTCACATCTAGATCATTTTTTAGGGCTAACATCTCATGATCACTGTGATCCTTCTCTTTCAGCAATCTAGACAGTTCTTGCTCGTCGTGTTTTTTAGAATCTTCAATTTTTGACTTCTCAGTCTGCAAATAAGAGGGGAAAGAGGTAACAACAGATGCACATACTAACTACAAGTCTACAACCACGGAATAATAATCAAGGAAGGAGAAGAAATACTGATGACTGTATATTATGAAGCACTTATTTATAAGTAAATATACTATGAGAAAGAGATCATTTTGTTGCAAAGGAACAATTAGAACAGGCTCTATCAGTTTATTTGATAGTTATTCGTCCGAGCAGTTAAAAGACGCGTGGATGTTATAATAGTCAACAAGGTAGGGGTGGTTGTGCCATTTCAGTGTGGTTCATGTGATTCTAGGCATCCGTGAAAATTATAAGAAATTATGTTTCATTGCTATTTCATATGATAGAAAATCCATGAAATAGGACCCAAATATGCTCCTGAGCGAGCACATTATAACACCATATATTTGTCTAACTATTCTTTACTTATTTGCTACCACGTCGAGTTTTAAACTATGGTATATTTTCAAGCCCGGGAACATGTTTTCACAACCAGTATCACTTAATTTGTATATCTTGTACCTACTCGGTTCAAAAGCTCATACTTGGATCAAAGAATGAGAATCGCACCTTGACTTTCTGAAGCTGTCTTGCAAGTATCTGTGAATAATGATTCGCTTAATTTAATACAGTAACCAAAGTCCCACCATAGTCAATGTCTGGAAGCACATTCAGCACTAATAACCCATACCTCATTTTCCACCATTGTACCTTTTGTAAGGGTTTCAAGCACCCGAAGCCTTGACTGATATTTCTCTTCGCGAGACTTGTAAAGACTGTTTTGCTATTGACGTAGAGTAAAATTATAAATTAAAAAACCACTTGTATGGCCAAAATATAGAAAGATGAAAGGCATAATGTTCCGTACATTCTGTATATTCTGGGCTTGAGTTGCCATACGCTGCTCAATGACCCGGACAACTTTTTGCAGGACACGTGATACACTCTGATGAAAGAAACAAATAAAGGTTTTTTGAATGTTAACAGATCAAAGAAAAAAATGCCAAATGTTTGAAATAGTGTTGCACTTAACAACTGAAAGCCTTACACAAGGTAGTTCGCCATTATTTATATCAACACTCTCATCCAGTATCTTGTTCACAACATTGAAGAGTGAAAGAGTTGTCACGCTCTGTGTGATAGACAATAAAACAATAAGAATACTAAACTTAAAAATCCATTTCAAAAGCTAAAGAGGCAACTTAGCCAAGCAGCTCACATTAAGTTTAACCAACAATTCAGAAACGTCAACATCAGAGGGTTCAGCACCGCATCTTGGAGATTCATTCGAACAGTTGGATTCAACGTTTTTATTTGTTTGCATGTCCAGCTGGTGCGTCATGATGACACTTCAATCAATTTCACTTAATTTTCACTCCCTCAACCACAACATGGGACTGCAAATATACCTGACATTCATAAACACCATGACAGCAAAACAATCATCAGTTAATTTCTAATTCCTGATGACCAAATTAGTAAAACAGTTATATTTCTCACTCAAATACAAATAAAATCTAAACCTTAGGTCAACAAAGACGCAATGAGGTATTCACCGAAGCACCATGATTACTAACAAATCATACAGACCACAATCAAACACAAACTATATGCATAAAATTACAACAAAATGAAGCATTCTGAAACCACATATACTCGCAAGTTGTTGTACCCTACACTCTAAACATCAAAGCTACAGTAAAAAAATTACCACCTGACTCAAGCAGGAACAATTCGAACCAGTTTTCAAGAATTAGACTTAAAAATAAAATCAAAATTTACGCCTTGTGATAAGCCGAGTGGAGTTCAAATTCGAACTACCAAACCAAACACGAAATTCGAAAGTCAAAACTCGAACCTAATGGGAGGTACGCGGAAGGAGATCTTCGAAAGGGAAATGAGAGTCGAGGTTGGCGGATCTACTCAGGGGGTTGGGGTTTGGAGAAGACGATCGACGACTACGTCGTGGAGTGCGGAAAGTGTCGATTTTCAATTTTCGAGTTTGTTTGGATTTGCTTTTCCTTTTTCTTTTTAAATTTATTGTTTAATTAATAAAAACGCAGGTATAGAGTGAAATGACTCATTTATCCTTGACAAAGTGACACTGGATTTTGGATTTTGGATTTTGCTATTCCCGCCTTGTGATTTGTGTTGGCCATTGTTTGTCCTCGTTGAAACTGGTCAAAGATTTTTGTTACAATTGGATTGATTAGGGCTCTTTTGTTTCGCTTTCGAGTTTCAACGTTGATGGAGGTTTTTTATACGGTACCTGTGCGTGTTAAGGTTCTTGTCGTTACGATTTACGAGCATTTCAGATTGTAATATAGTCAGCTCCCTCTACAATAGTCAAGATTGTTTGTCCAAATCGGATTGTTATAGAGAGG
Organism: Echeveria elegans; assembly: GCA_035048345.1. Classification (NCBI taxonomy): domain Eukaryota; kingdom Viridiplantae; phylum Streptophyta; class Magnoliopsida; order Saxifragales; family Crassulaceae; genus Echeveria; species Echeveria elegans. The sequence continues at coordinate 35,813 of JAWWMW010001692.1, read as the reverse complement.
CTTTTATAAAAATGGAGATTATAAGAGAAAAAGTTGAAACGGTCATAGCGCAAAATGACTGTTATAAGCGGAGATTTGTTATAACAGACAGCTGACTGTATTTCTAAACTATACCAAATAGACCGGAATCTTTTGATCCGCTATCATTTTAGTTTCGGCCGCATCGTCTACGTATTTAAGGCATCAATGTAATCTGACACTTTTCTGTTTTACATTTTGGACAAACAATGCCCTGGAAAGAAAACATTAAATATGTGTCGTCATGTTTTCCGTTATTATGTAGCATTACAAAATATCCAGAAACTATCAAGCCTTGGCTTTTACAGAAAAGTATTTTAAGGTAAACTAAAAAACGTGGCCAATGTGAAAGTGCCGATTTATGTACAAGAACGTCAGTCAATCCACATCTCAAACATAAACTCTTCTACAAGTTCTTCTGCTACCTCCTCTGCTATCTCAAGTACCACGTCTTCTAAATCTCTGCGGATGTCCATCCAAGTCCCGCATTTCTCCATAGAATTGATAACAAGTTTTTGCTCATGAACCTGATGTTGTCTGGGAATAAGGTTCATTTCCACAATCTTTATGATTTGATCGAAGAAGTTCCTTTCTGTTACAAGATGCGGCTTGTTCGGTCTGCTAAGTGCCACCCAAGGGTAATATCCGTAATAGGGGTGGTAAGTATCTAGTAAGACCTCGCTGATATGATCAAAAAGCAGTCGGGTTTCAAGTGGTGTGAATGTCTGTGACGTTGAGTGTGACTTCATCTTGGTGTATGTGGCTGGGTCTAGCATTTGGGTTGAGCATTGCCACTTTAGTGCAAATTGGTACCAGTTCAACTCAGATACTTCCAAAACTTTTCTTGTGTATTCTAGCGCGCTGGATGTTTGCGTCGTTGATGGGATGCTAATTTTGCTAATGGTATCTGTATGAAACTTCACACACTTTACAGGAGATCGCTCTTCAAAGTTGAGACGATGAGGCCGAAGAGGTGGTTTTGCTGCAAGAATTTTACAGAACAATATAAGTGTCCAATTACACAAGCGACAGTAGTGCACAAACGTTACCCTCATTAAAGGCTAATGTTACCAACAGCTATATAATTATTCGACTTTATGACATTTTCTGATCTATGAGAAAAAAGAACCTTATTTACTTGTATTAGGGACTTACCAGGCTTGATGGTAGCATCTGCTGATCTAGGTGATGCATCATCGAATAACTGCTCAAGAACTGACACTGGACTGTGCTGCTCAGATTTATTTATCATGGCACTTGAATCTTCCGTGCTTTGGATGCGTGGAGTCTCTGACAAAGATGCTATAATTTCTGAAGTTGATGAAAGTTTTTGCCAATGTAATTCCTGAAAACAAAAAAGGCAATCAAATGCGGAAAAGTTTGTTAATGGTTGTCCTGGCCTAGAAGTGCATAGATCAATATTTACCAGATTGGATAATATAGCTAGCCCACGTCCATCGCCAGTCTTAGCTGCATCTCTGGATTCCTCATATGGTGGAGTATGAGGTTCTGATGGGATTTCCAACTCAGCCCAATTTTGAGGCACTAATGGTTTGCTTGAGTCTTCATCTCTATCAAAATCTGCATAGATATCCTGTAAGACTACAAGTTGCAAGTATATAATAATTGAAATAGCATCAATCACGCACCAGTTCCGCAATATCTTGCTTCCTCAACTCCAATGCATAAAATCCCAGGCATGCCTCTTACATCTTGAAGGCACAAGTCATCTTGCTTTCCACAGAATTCCACCGTCAACTTTGTACTTCTTTGACTTCTTCCAGAAAGCTTAGGTATGCAAGCTGCATAGTTTCTATTAAAGTTTACCGATAGTTTTCCTGCCTTGCACAGATCAGAAAAGCTTGTGCCACGTGGAGTTCCACTCATAGGAACCCATTGCTCCTTTAGGTATTCTCCATCCAGATCCTTGTTTTGTTGTTTAAACTTGTCAAACAAAGAATACCCAACAACTGATTTGGTCCCTTCACGAGAGTTTCTCAAGGTACTAGCGTACTTGAGATGTAAGCTGTCAAAGAGATTGTTCTTAGGAACCAAATGCTTATTTTCCGCACCGTGGTTAACAGTGGCCAATCCTTCCAGCTTCTTGTAGCTAACTACAAGCTCATCGCACTGGATTCCTGATACAGGCATACCGGACATCAGAGTGCCATTAGTCTCGGCCAAAGCAGCACTTTTATTCCTGGATTTCCTAAGTACAAGTAAGCTTGGTTTTTGCATAAGTCCCATAGAGATTGATGTTTCAGCAGGTATGAGTATGACACCCTCTATACGTCAGCTCAATGATCATTTTCGAGGAATTTCATCTCGTCCCTCCCAATTCAGACAATCATACCAGGGATCCAATCCAAGTAGCACTTTTAAAGCTTAATCTACAAAGCAAAAGAACCAAACCATATTTAAATGACCCCATCTTGGATACGTATCTCATCTCCGCATTTTTCGTGATCCAAAATTCATATGCATACAAATCTTGAAATGAAGATGGAGGTAGAAAGGTACCTCAGATGTCTGATAAGCAGCTAGAGTTCTGCGGCTGCTGCTGGTTTGAATGGATTGATTCTCTGAATAATTGTGTTTCGCTGAAGGATGTGGTAGCTCAAAATTTGATTCCAAGCACAAGTGTGGAAGAGAAGAAGGGTAGCTATGGCCCAAAGTGTTCTTGTGGAAGAACCTAGTGAGTATCCAAAAAAAAAAAGTGCATAAATGGTAGGGACAGTTGGAGGTTGGATTGGGTTAGTTTTGGTTGCTGGTTGGAGATTTGGCAGGAGGCAAATTGTAAGTAATGCAAATATGTGGCAAGTAGTGCACAAAGGGATCTTGTCTGCAGCTTAAATGTTATACTCCGTAGCTTTACATTGACTCTGTAATGGATAAGGCTATGTGTCCTAAATTTATGTGGCAGTCACTTGCATTCTCCAGTTTGCTCCCTTTGTCTCATTTTTGGCCTTGTTTTTCGGAATCTTAAATATCCGGTCTATCACTTGTCCACATGTGCTGAAATAAAGAACAAAGGGTGCCATCAGCTATGAGCCATCAGGGTCTGGCTTTGGGTTTGCATCGGAGCGCTTGACTAGTTGCATTTAGTACCTGGCAATGTTCACCACAAGGATAAGCTTATTGGACAAATAGACAAGTAATCCAACGAATAGGCAACAGGGAAGTGAACCGGACCTATAAACGAATTCCCTTGACATTTTACGCATAAACGCTAAACAACCATCAGTCCATCACTATAAGAGTGCAGAGATGGAAGGAAACGAGCAAGATTGCTTTGCAAAATGTGATTCATCCAACAGAACTGGATTTCATACTTGAGTAACGTAAAAAATAATAACAGAATTGAAATGAATGTTTTCGGCAAGATACAAATTCCACCGCTGAGAACAGAGAAGTATAATAATTTTCTACCAATTGTGTATTGTGCTTGAGTGAATATGATTTCTTGTACCAAGCGGCCATTAACTGAGTTGCATGCTGAGCAGTGAGCAGGCAAAATTCAACAGCTTGGTACGTAGAGAGAATCAATCTTCATGCCCCTGACTTGTACAAATCACAAAATGAGGACCTTTTCTGAAGTACATGCTTCGAGGTGGCACAACCATAGTCAAGAAAATGTGGACTGGAAGTTTTTTTTCTTCCAGCTATGAACCAGATTAGTCGGCGAATCAATTCCCTGCACCGACTTGAAACATACTATCACTATATTACCACTTCAACCATTACGGATGGTACAATTTGGTGCACTGCATTGTTCGCGGTCAGAATTGCCAACCTGAGTTATGCTTCTGATAATATTTTGTTCCATTCCCAGGTAACCATTTCGGATGCTTCCTTCAGCGTTCATTCGTGTAAATCCTCCATTCATAACCACTTGATTTCCTGAGGTTATATGTTAAACGGACGAAGGTCTAATTATCTGGCTATACGGATTCGGGGTTCCATTAGGAAATGACAAGTACACCCTACTCGGGAGGAGAAGTTTGCATTGAACTCTGGGTCACTAACTAATTTATTTACCTGTCTGTTCATAGTCCCTTTGTCGCAACATAATGGGTCCGGGAAAGTTCCCATGAAAAGCTGCTCTCTCATCCACCATTGCCTGAAGCTGTCTTGTGCCATCATTCATGAACAAAACACCTGCTTTAAAGTTTCTCATGCGCTCAACTTCCATAATCTCCCGCTCATATGTTGCTCTCCGCGTATGTGACTGATCTCTTGCTTTGTTTCTTGGTAACATGCCCAAGTCAAAGCTGCTTAGCGAGTTCTGATGAATCATATCATTTAAGCTACTGCCAACCCTGCTAGATGGCTGTAGATTCACAGTGTTTCTTGACAGATACACACTTGGTTCAGAGTTCATGTGATGTTGCCAGTTTGGAATTTTTGTTACTTCACTTCCACCTGACATGACGAATGGCCGATTTGAAGACGTATTACGTAATCCTCTACCAAGCAACAAACCTTGCTGATGGTGGACTAGTGGAAAATCACATAAAGCATTTGCATTTTCTCTTGTTAGCAGATGGTTCATATTATCCACAGTAATTTTTTTTCTATTCAGTTCCAACAGTCCCTGAATCTGGGTATCCTCTGGTCCAGGTGGCATTTGATTGTGAATATACCTGACATTTCTCGGAGTTAGCACTTGTGCATACCCCACTTTACTAATTCCGTTGCTCGTTAAAGAAAGTCCACTAGATTGCAATTCAAATATTTCCTCCTTCATCTTCACAAACATTTTTTCTCCTGCAGCTTTCATATCTTTTAGTAGTGACTCAGAAAAGCTTTTAAAACCTTCCATCAAACTGGGATCATATGCAAAGCCATTGTTCTTTTTCCTTCTAGGCTTCTTTACGACATGATCTGCCATCTCATTTGCCAGTTTGTTCCTCTTAGTGGCTCTGGGTTGTTGTTTCTTTCTCGGTTTCCCGCATTTGGATTTGCTTTTGGTCCTTGGATTTCCCTCTTCAGGTTCAATCTGTGGAGGATTTTCGCTGCGATAATCATCCTCCACTATCAATCTCTGACTCTTGAGAACTTGCTCGGAGTCAGATTTTGAATCATCATCGCTTGAGGAATCTCCAATAACCTCCTTTCTCCGGAATTCCCATCGCTCCTGAAATCCAAGGCTGTGCCCCATTTTCGAATTTATAATCAAAGGCAAGAAGGTCTCTAGTCTGAGTTCTCTGCAGGAGAGATGAAGTTTCTTCACGTGAAGTTAGCAATAAAAACGATGCAATCCCAATTTAAGCCAAATATTCTGCAACATATAAGAAGGGACAACATCACATCTGAAAACTACAATGTTTCGAGTGAATTATGTTTCCTGCAGGAACCTCCATTAATGGAAACATGCACCAAATAAGAAAGCAAATCTAAAAGAAGAGTAAATTAAGGCGCGGTGGTATATTGAGAATCAGAATGCAAAAGCTCAGGTTGTGGAAGGAATCCACTTCACCTACGGAAATTAGCAACGGAAACACAGTCCAATCCACTCCAACTTTGGATCACTATCAAACAATTATATATAAGTAGTCAACACAATCTAGTATGTAAGCCTATAAAAAGGTAAAATATCAGTTTTGGAATAGAAAAGAAAAATAACATAACGTTGAAGAGTTGACACACTGTAACCATCGAGCATCACAACAACAAAAAAATTAAGTTTCATCACCTTCATTGGTACTAATCACAACAAAACTCAATAATGCCTACAATGCACATCCGCATTCCGCCTTATTGTCGTTGAACAAGTGGTGATTTTATTCCTAAAAATGATGACGATACAAAACACTAAAACGAGCATATCAAAAACCTAAACATAGAATAAAAAGATTGCGAAACATCCCAAACCCCTGAGCTAACTACCTTACCAATACAACATGGAAAGAACAAGACACCATCTGATCACTTTCCGTTATTAACTGAATTGGTCAGCATGTCAAAATCCAAAAGCACAAAATTAAGTCCAGGCATGTAAATACCAAAAATCTAACCGAACTCCGTAAGTGATATAATTTATCAAAAAAAAAATGACTCTCTTACAAACAATGGCATTAAAATTCCTGACCATAGTCTCAGTAATACCATTAAACCTATAGCCAGATTGATGCAGACAGAATTAAGTGATAAGAACGAGTTGATGGTATCTATCTAGTTATCATTTAAATTATTATAGTTATCTCTTTAGTTAGTTATCTATTAAATTATAGCTATAAATTGTCCGGCTTGTGGGCATTATTAGACAGACTTTTATTATTGATTTTTGAATACGAGTAAACCCTAAGAGGTTTTCTTATTCCCTGCGGGGATTTTTCCCCTTCGTCCGTCGTTCCGCCGATTTATCATATGCAGTGAAATCCGTCCTGCATCACAGATGATAAATCATATGATTAAAAAACAAGAAGACAAAATGACATCTACACTCGGCATCACCGAATCAAACCTAATCAGAGACCACAACAACAATCCAATTAGTTCAGATAATAATAAATAAATAATTAAAAACGAAAACAGAGAAAAGAAACATACACAGCAGCATCAGGCCGGCGTCGTCGTCGTCGTCGTCGTTTTGTATGCCATCAAACTCAAATTGTATTTGTAAGGCGCTTTGGATTATCATCGTCAGTGTCCGAGTTTGGGTAGGCTAAATAGAGAAACGCGCAATGATGAGCGAATCGTGGCGATTTGCAGAAAAAAAAGGAAAGCGATCGAAGTTGATATGGTTGGCCTGAAGGTTTCATCTTTGGAATCTGATCGGGTGACCAAAACTTCTCATAATATTCTCGGTGTATTCGGTTGGAAGTCTATTTTGAACTAAATTAGAGAATCGTAGCTATTTGAATCAACTACAATATTCTAATTTATGTCGGATTCATATTTTGAACCCAATGCATTCGAAAATGAGATAAAAGTTCCGGCTCAGATCTGTTATCCTCATTTTTTGTGCATTCGGATCTAAATCTTAATTTGACCGTAAACTAGATAAATATAGCTTTTTAAATCATCTACAGTTCTCTAATTTACATCAGATTTTGAAACAAACAACACCTAAAAATAAGAGAGAAATTTTAATGCACTTAATGGTAGGTGCACCGAATCAAAATCCTTCATTTTCCACATCCGCTTCTTTTGATTACTGTGTAAAACTGCGGTTGGTTTGGTTTGATTTTGGTTGTATCAAATCCAAATCAATTTCATTAGGTAATTAAATATAACTAGTATTAAGTGCACATTTTCTAACAGTGCATATTTATTTTAAATTTTATGATGTCCTATTAGAATATTAGAATAATTATAAATTTTAATCGTAAAATAATTT
>JAWWMW010001692.1:4516-18460 GCA_035048345.1 Echeveria elegans | reverse complement strand
AAATCAGATCAAAATGTCTTAAATACCCTCAAACATTGAATAATCATTTTTATTATAATTAAATGGATATTAATTGATAATTTCAGCCATTTATTAGAATGTACATCTATGATTATGATCTCTTTATACTTTTTATATTTAGACATTTTTTTACTTGATCTCTACCCCTAAGAAGAAAATATCAATTACAACAAATAAAATAAATTTAACTACTATTACCGCATGGGAAGAACGTAATGCAAATATGTGAAGTTACATTTGAAAGTTCAATCTTCAATGTTTGGAATGTATTGAGCATATTGTAGTATATATTTATGTTTGGAACAAAACTACTTGGGCTGGAGCCTGAAGCCCAAGTAACCTTCATGTGGCTCCGCTCTTGATCACTGGTGATGGACATCATGGACGTGATACAGATGTTGGGTCCCTTCTCACTGTGGCTTTCCAGATGGACATCATCATCGTGGAATTAGATCTGCTGCAGCCACGCAAGTAGCTGCATCGTTACTTCTTTCATCTTTTCGGTACTATTCGACTCAGAATCTGATTTTGACTTAAACTAGAGAATTGTAGCTTGTCCGTTGAAAAAGTTCTATAGGAAAGCTGATTCAAAGAGCTACAGTTGAGACAGTTCTTTAATTTATGTCAAAATCAGATTCAGGCCCAAAAAATATTGAAAATGAATGCAAAATTTCGGTGCTGCGAGTGACAGCTTAGCACTTGATCAGAATCCGATCATCCTAATCATAAACAAAAGCGTTCATTTTTACGAGTAATTTACAAAGGTACCATAGCGTCTGAATGGCGAAAGCGAATCGAACATAGCATATTCCGCTTTTTATTTTCCTCAACCTACCGCATCACTTGCCACGTGTCGCTCTCCTCTCTTCGTACTGCCCAGTGCCACACACTCAAAACCCTCATTTTTTTCTTCAATTTATTTATTTATATTTATTAAATCCTCTCCCCTTCCATTTCCGTGCGTCTCCTAGATCTCTCTCGCTCGTCTTCCATTTTCGCACTCTTTCATTTAACACATCCGATCGCATCAATGGCTGCAGCCACCATCGCACCTTCCGATTCCGAGAAGCTCTCCGCCCTTCGCCAAGCTGTCTCCTCACTCGATCAGATCAGGTTTGTTTGATTCTGATCCTCCTTTTTTTTTCTTCCTTCAATTTACTTATCTGTAATCTGATTTTGTCTGTTTGATGTGATTCAGTGAGAATGAGAAATCTGGATTCATCAGCCTCGTCTCCCGCTACCTCAGGTACTCCACTCCACTCCACTAAATAAGTATACTAAATCTGTGTTTGTAATGGTAATTGATGTTCTGGAGGCTGGATTTGGATAGTTGACCTTCCCCTGGGGTTTGTTGATTTGTTTCCTGTGTGATCTGATTATGTTTTGTATTTGTTGAATTTAGTGGTGAGGCGCAGCATATTGAGTGGAGTAAAATCAAGACACCTACTGATGAAGTTGTAGTTCCTTATGACACTCTTTCGCCTGTTCCTGAAGGTACAATGAAGCATGCTGCTTATGTTGATTTAGTGTTTACTGAGTCAACATTGATATTGATTTTTGTATTTTAAAATTTAGATCCATCTGAGACCAAGGAACTTTTGGAGAAGCTGGTTGTATTGAAGCTTAATGGCGGACTGGGGACTACAATGGGTTGCACTGGTCCAAAGTATGTGATCTGATGAACATTTGATGTTAGTTTTTGTTCTTTAAAATGATATGTGGCTGGGAACCACATGGTTGCAGTTGATGAATTTGACATGTAATTGTTTTCTTGACGTGCACGATAGTCAAATATGATACGCTCTGTCTACTTTCCACCTTTCTCCTTATAAAGAAATATAATTATGCAGACCTCATTTATTTCGTGCTCGCTGTAGTAAAGGGTTACATCCTCAGCACGTATGGTGTTTTAGTTATATCCAACTATTGATGCTTGTTGATCTGTTTCGATGCAGATCCGTCATAGAAGTTCGAAATGGTTTGACATTTTTGGATCTGATTGTTATTCAAATTGAGGTGATTTTTCAGTTTACAAGTTGGTGGTATGCTATGCTTCTTGCAGCTGAGAACTAACACTCCAATTCCATCTATACATGCAGAATCTCAACAAGAAATATGGATGCAATGTTCCTCTTCTACTGATGAACTCATTTAACACTCATGATGACACCCAAAAGGTAAGAGCTCTTCATTTTCTATTCATGTATTAATTTTTGATGCATATATACTTGGGTAACTTGACAACTTATTTAATTTGGCCGTCTCTGCAGATTGTGGAAAAGTACTCCAACTCAAAGATCGAGATCCATACTTTCAATCAGGTTAGTTTATCTGGTGTATTTGGCTCATTTGCCTCGTATATGCCATATGGGAGGCATGTGCGTCTTTTGTTAACAGAATTCAAACTCCACAGAGCCAATACCCAAGGTTGGTTGTTGATGACTTCACACCTCTTGCAAGCAAGGGAGTAACAGGAAAGGATGGATGGTATGGTAACTCTAAAGATCTTTTTCAACTACATCTGGGAACTACAAACAACAAGATAGTATAAGTGACACAAAAGAATATAAAATTTTCAGTTGACAATTTCATAATGACATAAGGAAATCGATAGCTGCTTAATGTTATGTCTACGATATGACTGCTTATATGTGATTTGAGGCATAAATCTAAAGATTGTCCCTGCAAAATACTGTTTATAGAAATATGTCAATTGTCAGTACTCAGTACACATCAGGTCATACTTGAAAATTCTGTCGAGAGAAGTGTTAACTATCATAAATGCAGACGTGTTATATTTATATTACTAAATGCAGGTATCCTCCTGGCCATGGTGATGTATTTCCTTCATTGAACAACAGTGGAAAACTGGATGCTTTACTTTCACAGGTTAGAGGCCTTCAGCTCTTGTTCACCAACCCTTTTTCTGATTCACTGACTTTGGCTCTATTTGTAAACAGGGAAAAGAATATGTCTTTGTCGCAAACTCAGACAACTTGGGAGCTATTGTTGATTTAAGTATCCTTTAATTTCCTTTTACGCCCTCACACCTTTTCGGGTATTATCAGAATGATAAATTCTTGCTTTGATTACTGTGGTCAGTTATTATTGTTGCAGATGAATCATACAACGAGTTTCTTTTCGTCCTTGACTGAACCCTCCAGAAATCTTAAATCATTTGATCAATAACAAAAACGAGTACTGCATGGAGGTAAGAAACTGATAAATGCATTCTTGGCCCTCAAGTCCCATTTTTATGTTATCTTACATATTTGATAATCATGAGCAGGTCACCCCAAAAACCTTGGCAGATGTGAAGGGTGGCACTCTCATATCTTACGAAGGAAAGGTTCAGGTACGTGGATCTGCCATGCAGTCTTTTAAACTGTGTATTTATCTGTTGGTAAGTTTCATATATGTTCATCCGTGGAAAACATGTTCTAAAGTTGTGATATGATTCCAATGCGAGATAACATTGTAAGATTTGAGATGCAGGATGATCCGTTTATGCTAATCCCATTAGGATAAATTTCACTAGAAGCACAAGGGTCAGATTAATTTGGAAAATTCTATAGCAAAATTGGAACAAAGCACGGCTCTATTATTTTATATTTTCTCTGATATATGAGATCATGTGTCTGTATTTGAGATTATTTGTAAACAATGGCCATAGTATGCCCTTAAATTTCAGTTAGGTGCTCTTCAGAAGTGGAAAAAACTGGACGAGAATTTCGGGTCATGAAAAGTTAAACTTTTGTTTAACAAAGAATGAAACATAAAGAACGTGAAACTTTCAACATCTTTCCTACGTTACCTGTATCTAATAAATCCTTCTCGACAACTTGGCTGCAGCTTTTAGAGATTGCTCAGGTCCCCGATGAACATGTAAGCTACCTGAATTCCATGATCCTTTCTAATTTCTGTTTTTTATTTTACTTTTTTACCAAGGATTTCTCTGAGTATTTTACTAATATTGCACACCTCTTAAAAAGGTGCTTTCTTGCATCTCTTCTAAATGATTTTGTTGATTAGCTGGAAATTTTCTATTGGCCAGCTTGTTTGAATATAGAAAGCTGGTTGCCACTGAGTTGAAACTTGTGAAACAGGCAGCTTGTTTCTAATTCACCATTGTAATGTTTAAGTGAAGAGGTTCCTTCACATTTTGAAGAATACTTCTAGTTCTAGGTGTAGGTAATGAAGAAAATGTAGCACCCACTTGTGAAACATACATAAATTTTTGAACCCTCCTGATGAAAACTCTGTGTTCTTCATATCGGTTTTCAAATTAATTCCATTGATGTTATGCTGAGGCATAATTATTATGAATGGTATTTACCTTTTTGATGAAGGCTAATTGTTGTTACTTTACAGGTCAATGAATTCAAGTCAATAGAGAAGTTCAAAATCTTCAATACCAACAACTTGTGAGAAACGCTTAATTGAAAATTGGATTCTTATTATCTCAGTCATTCATAATGCAACAACTTGAATATTTTGTTAGGTGGGTAAACCTGAGTGCTATTAAGAGGCTTGTCGAAGCTGATGCCCTGAAAATGGAAATTATTCCCAATCCAAAAGTATGTTGTCCCAATTGGTTGTGGACTGTGATGATATATAATGTGATGCTTTTCGTTTTAGTGATATTGATGAAATACTACTTACTTAAACAGGAAGTGGAAGGGTTCAAAGTTCTCCAACTTGAAACAGCTGCTGGTGCTGCCATTAGGGTAGGTTCCTATGTGTGCTTAGCTATTTATTGCACTCTCTCTCTCTATTTGCATTCTGAGTCACATCAACCCATGTCAAACAGTTCTTTGATAATGCTATTGGAATTAATGTTCCTCGATCAAGGTTCCTTCCTGTGAAAGCCACTTCAGATTTGCTTCTTGTCCAGGTAATTGATTCAGTTGTGCAATCTCATACTTCTCCACTGTATGTCGATCATTAACGCATTTCTTCACAGTCTGATTTGTACACTCTGGAAGATGGATTTGTGATCCGGAACCCAGCTAGGACAAAACCTGAAAATCCTTCGATTGAATTAGGACCCGAGTTTAAGAAGGTAATATCTTCCCCTTGTTTTTTATTTGAGATACCAAGATATGATTTAGCTTTATATAAATTCTTTTCCTACTGTCAATAGGTGAGCAACTTCTTGAGTCGATTCAAGTCCATTCCTAGTATCATTGAGCTGGACAGCCTGAAGGTGGTAGGTGATGTATGGTTTGGTGCCGACGTCAAACTCAAGGTACCATGTTCACCCATTTGGTGTACAGATTTGTTTCGTAAGAGTTTAAGAATCTTTAATATTTGTTGGCTGATGCATATCGAACTATAAATCCGATTTTTTTCTTTCTTTCTTGATTGCTGGGTGTGCTTGTTTTATTTTGGATGTTGCTAAATTGCTAATTTTGGAATATACTGATATTGGTATCCAAACCCATCCCATGCACCCAACTGATGCTGCGGTTGCCCTGTGGCATGTATATTGGCGAGACTGATTAATTGTTGATTGATTATGATAAAGGATATGATGGACAGTGTGGTTTACAGCAACATAGGCTTTGAAAATAGATGGGTTGATCTTATAAGTGTTAAACACACAATTTATTGCTTCCATGTAAGGATCTTTCAGAGTATTCTCGAGTTCTGTGTGTACTGTTTCCCACATTTGTATGTCCTTACAGGGAAAAGTGACTATTGTCGGCAACACAAAACTGGAAATCCCTGATGGTGCAGTCATTGAGAACAAGGTAAGAGCATCCCATTCTGTTTCCTGTCAGAAGCATGGTTATCAAGACTCAAGTCGACTCTCACACTTCTCCTATTTTTATTGTGATGAGCAGGAAATCAACGGCCCTGAAGACCTGTAAGAAAGCTGAATGAGGAAGCTTTGGTAGAGTTTCCATTGAAGTATCATATTATAAAGTGGACATTGTATACTGTCCTGTTTTTGTTATCAGAAAATTAAGTGTATGACAGCATGGCCAGCAGCAGCATTATAATAATTTTGTGCTGACCTCGGAAGCTGATATTCAAGAAATTTAGTTCCCTGCGAGTAAGTATGATTATCAAGACTGAAGTTCTTATGTGGTTTGTGTAGCATACCACCAGCATTATCAAAAATCTTGGTTTTGTTGAAGGCTTCATTGGCTTCCCAAAAGTACCGATAAAAATGTGGATACTTTTTTTATAAGGAAATTAAGAGAAGAGATGATAGCACTAGGAGGTAGCGGGAATGTCATTAGCCATTTACCTCCATCTATTAATGTAGTTGAATTACAGCAAAGAAAAACACTAACATAGATAAATGTAGATTTAGAGGAGGTGATCGCGCCATATCCTATTATGCATGTTTCACCATTTTAACCAGCCACATATCTAAATCCTCAGAGGCATGCTGTGCAGTCGCATCATCACCATACTGTTCTATACCATGTTTCACTCAGTTCATTATGCCACTGGTGATTTATTATATGAGTTTGTGACCAATAAAGAAGATAATGACAAATCCAGCTGCTTCCATTTCATAAGTCACATTCCTCCACAGCCCAAAATGCATATGAAAAATTCTGTAACCACAGCAACATGTGAGTTTTTGTTTTCTTCTGTTTTGTTCGCAGGATATATACATTAAAAAAACATGAACAAAAATCATAAAGTGTTTATTTAGAAATGTCATCCTCTTACAATTATATAACTCCTGTCCACAATTACAAGGATCAAGAAAATTATCCCAATGGCATTTGCTTCTTCCACTTCAAAATCAAGCCACACTTTCTCACTCTTTCTTCTGTTTCCTGCTCTTCCTGATAGCTTGGGGTCATGGGAGTTCGGTGACCTTGGCCTTGGTCGCTGTTAAAACTCCTCCAGGGATTCCACATTTACAATGGAGAGTTTCAAAGTCATCAAGAATGCCGTCCATAGTTAAAGTTACCTTCTTATCCAGGTAACTTTTCTCTCATCCTCCCTTTAATTATTCCTGATTTCTGTAAAAAGGCGTTGATGTGTTGAACAGGTAGGTTCAAGGATGGCAACGAGGACGAAGTATTGCACTATGAGGATAAAATAATTTGAGATCACTCTCGCTAACTTTTCGGCTGACACAGTCTCATTCCCAGGTATAGTAGTAAAACTAAGCACTCATAACTATGAATGATACCACCACTACATTTTCCATTTATACCGCTGATGGTTCAAAATAAAAAAGTACAGTCCGAGTCTTAGGAACTGTGTGCTACTGCTAATACCAGTAAGTCAGTAACCCATTGACAAATAGCACACATTAAAAATTCAAGATGCTAATTACCAATCCGGAAACTGAGGACACAAGCCTTAGTGACATTTATAGGTTTCAAACGGAGGATCACAGTGTTATAGTATTAGTCCGCAACATTTATTTCCGTTGTGATTGAACACAAAGGTTCCGTTTGGTTGCGAGGAAAAATGTGAAGAAAGGAAAATTTTGAGTGAAAATGAAATTATGTGTTTGGTTGTAAGGGAAAAAAATGCAAAAAAAATGCAAATTGAGATCAAATTTTCCTTATAACTTTCTCATGGAAAAACATTTTTCTTTAAAAAAAATTTCCTCACATTTTTCCCTGCAACCAAACGGGGCCAAAATCTACGCAAAATTCATATGAGTAAGAGCAAATCATTAATGTTGAGCGCGGGGAAGTTATTCATGCTCGATGGCCTGTTTTAGAAGAGCTGCTAGGAGTTACGGCTGCTTTGATCTCTTCTCCACAGTGGACTTTAGCCGGGTACTTGCATCTTCAACAACATTCATATGATTCTGCTTGGTGTACGCTGGGTCACCCAACAGAATCTGAAAAGTCACAGTGAGAAGCGACCCAATATCTGTATCACGTCCATGATGTCCATTACCAGTGATCAAGAGCGGAGCCACATGAAGGTTACTTGGGCTTCAGGCTCCAACCCAAGTAGTTTTGTTCCAAACATAAATATATACTATGCTCAATACATCCAAACATTGAACTTTCAAATGTAACTTCACATATTTGCATTACGTTCTTCCCAATTCCCATGCGGTAATAGTAGTTAAATTTATTTTATTTGTTGTAATTGATATTTTATTCTTAATAGTGTAAGATTAATTTGTGGTCATCGTCCACACTCCCTTCTTATCTATGTATAACCAACATTTTTTTTGTCATTTCCTTAATTTTGGAATGACAAATATCTATGTAAATGGATGTTGAAATGTCGATTAACACACATTAAAATTTTTTAGAAGAGATTCTTTTAATAGACTAAAATATAATAATATTAAAGTCACCAAGAAAGATGATAATGATTTCCAAACAACATCGACACCTGAATGATTAAAAGAGTTGGAGAGAAAGCAATTCAAACGAAGATGCAAATCAATTGACTTTGGATTGATGTTGGTACAAAATATTGTGAAATTATAAGCGCTTGGACGTCAATGACCATCTTGGTCATGAAAAAGTGGTCTTGGTAGGTGACCAAAAATGTCATGCTCACACTAATGACATTTTTTGTCATCAGCCATGACCAAACCCAAATTTGTTATTAATCAATTTTTTCATATTAGCAAATGTGGTCATTTCTTAAAATGATATTTTATATAGTGATGTTTTTTTTTACAAAATGGCACATTATAGTATTAATTTTTGTGCAATTAATTCTATTTAACTTATTTGTCATTACTTTGAAAGGTGCAATTTTGTGTGTGCAAGAACTACACCATCTGGACTGGTCAAGAAATATCCCATTAGGATATTTCACATATGAATTGTAAAGGTTATCACTCCGGCTGCCCCACCTCGACGGCCGAGAAATGACACTGAACTTGGATGTTTTGGTTCATTCATACAAATTAGGGGAGAGCAAACCGTAAATTTTCTGTTTTCCTGTCCGAAAAACTATTTTGCCGTTACCATTTTCTGTTTCGGTAAATTTACCGAAATTTTACCGTTTTACCATATTTTATTATATTAAGAAAATAAAAAATATATAACATATATAATATAAAAATGAAAAAACGATAAATCAGAAATTTACCGATATAAAACACTCTTATCGTTTTACCGTCAATAAATATATTATTTTATAATTATTTCGGTAAACGGTAAAATGGATCGGTAAAAAATTTCAGAAAAACGATAAATTTCGGACATACACTCGCCACCAGGCACTACTATTACACCAGTCCAAAGCTCATATCAAATCAAATCCATGCATTCACTCTCAGTACTAAACATTCCAAACTTACAAGATTTTTTAGGCGCAACATTTGTGTTCCTTAAAAGAAATATCAGATTTGTATAATTAAAACTGGTACGTCGTACCACAGTCACATGGACCCCTATGAACATTTATGGTATATCAATCCATATCCGACCAACGAGTCGTAAGTTCCACTCATTTTAAAAGCGTTAGCTTTGAGAAAGTATAATTAAGATTATCACATTTTACTAATATTAATTTAGCATATAATTTGTAGTCATTTTAAATTTAGATAATTTTGTTGGAATGCAAAAGACTAATTAAATTGCGCATTTTTTTGAATGTGAATTTCGTACTATATATATGTTGCATATAAAAACATTATCGTTTAATTCTCCCTTCGTTCCAAAATGATTTTCCTATTTGAATATAAAAATAATAGTGTGATAATAAAAATAAGATAAAAGTAAATAAAAAAATAAAGTATGAAAAATAGTGTAGTGTAAAAGTGAATTAATCGTCGAAATAGTAAGAACTTTAGGACAGGTAGGAAGAACAAAAGAGGAAAGATAGAGTAACTTATAAAATCAAGCGGATATCAATTTAACATGTGAGTGTCGATGTGGTGGTGGTTTAGTTGAGGAACATGTGCCTCGGAATTCATACCCCACGGGCCTACAAACAGCACCAAGAGTATTCATTTCGTTTTCTCTATATAAACAAATTCCGTGTTCATCGGCCGCTCCAACTACTCTTCATCTTCCTCAATTTGCCCTTTCACCTACTCTTCATCCTCCGTCGTCTAGATCTCCTAATATGGCTTTCGCTAAGATCAAGGTCGCCAACCCAATCGTCGAGATGGACGGTCATATATCTCTCTCTCTCTCGTATTAGATCTGTTATTGCTTTATATACTTTTGCGTGTATGGAACTGGATGAATATACTTCAAGTTCAATCGGATCGATTCCGTTTTACTTACTATATATATGATCATGATCTGCAGATGCACGGATTTTGGGAAGTTGATTTTGGGTCCGTGCTTTGTAGATGAAACTGAAAGTTGGTGAAGAAATGATATATCTGTGTGAAAATAAATAGACAAGCATGAGATAAGGATACTGTAGCTGGAAATTATATTTAATTATATATATTAATGTCTTTTTTCCAAAAAAAAATTAAAAAACAACTCTAGGATAACTTATAGTGAAGGACTAGCCAATGACAGATAGAAATGATATGTTAACAAGTGTCAAACCCGTCGTTCCGACGGGATGCGGCGGCAACAAATATTTTTGGTAGTGTTATTGTGCGGCGTTAATAGACATACATTAAAAAATAAAGTGCGCAACAACTCATACATTTCTATAAAAAATTTAAAAATATCAAATATTTCCTGTAAAATTTTTAAATGTTTAATTTCTATTTTTTAATATTTTAAAGTTTTTACATTTTTAACTTTATTTTTTAAAATTTTTAATTAATTGATTTTAAATTTTAAATTTAATTTAGTTGGAATGATTTAGTTAGGTGATAGGAGTTTAGTTAGATGTTATTGGTAAATGTAGGGATTTAGTTAGATGTTGTTGCTAAATGTGTGGTTCATCTAGTTAGATGTTCTTTTATATATATAGATAAGGGTGATTGTCAATAGTGATAAACTGTCTAGATTTAAGTTAACTCAAAAAGATAAGAAAAGTTCAATAATTTCAAGATCACTCTGAACAGAGTGAACGACAATGTTTAGATGTAACTCTCATTGCAAGTTCATTTATATGTTGTAGGGGATGAGATGACTCGGATTTTCTGGAAGTCCATTAAAGACAAGGTTTGATGATGCACATTTTCATATTTTTTTGCCAGTTTTGGTTCAAATTTCTAGATTACAGTTCTTTTTGTGTAGCTAAAACCTTCATTATGGGTGCAGCTTGTATTCCCTTTTTTGGATTTGGATATCAAGTACTTTGACCTTGGCCTTCCGCATCGAGATGCCACTGACGACAAAGTCACTGTTGAAAGTGCCGAAGCTACCCTGAAGTAAGTTGCTTGACCATTGTGTTCAGACTTACAGTAAATCTGGTACTTTTATGGAGTTTGCATGTTATATTTTTCTGAGAAAAAATTATCGTGCCGTATGTTTCTGCCAGACACAGAGTATCATGTTCCTGTTTGTAAGTGCAACTTTAGAGAATACTTATATCGAGTGTTAATTTTTAAACTGGCCTGTTCAAGGATGTTTTCTCGGTGAGAACTGAGAAAAGTAGAGGCAGCACTTTGAAAAAGGAGTTTCTAAGTTTGAATAATTAATTGGAAATAGAAATGGTGTTCGCCGTTGGCAACTTTGTTTCCTGCCTGCTGGTGTCGTCAATAGTATTATTTTAACTTTGCGCTAGTTTTTATGTATGAGTGTATATTATGCTAGAACCAGTACATTTGTGACAAAATTTCTTTCTGAGTGCAGGTATAATGTTGCAATCAAGTGTGCGACTATCACTCCAGGTATATGATCTCTGTTTCTGATAGTGTATTTGGGTTCATGTGGATTGAACATGTTATCTCTTTGTTCTTCGGTATTGTATGAGAACTATAAAACTTGAGAGAGCTAAAAGTTGATGAAATCTTCAGCACTGTGTACTGAATGAAAGCTGGATAACTGATTTCTTTCAAGTTTTCCCCCCATCTTTATAATGATTTTCAAGTACCCATTAAATGTATGTAAATCGATCTCTCTTGCACCCTTTTTCTGCATATCAAACTTGCATAGTAATTAGTAGCTAGCTTCTAAGTTCTAACCTATATCTTCAACATCATATGTTGATCTATAGATGAAGCCCGAGTGAAGGAGTTTAACCTGAAGCAAATGTGGAAGAGTCCTAATGGGACAATCAGAAACATTCTGAATGGTGAGATTGTTAATCGTACTCCATATGCTGTCGCATATGATTATAGCAGTTGGCTGGATTTGGTGAGACTTTTGCTTATCTTGCAGGCACTGTCTTTAGAGAGCCAATCATTTGCAAAAACGTCCCTCGCCTGGTTCCGGGATGGACGAAACCAATATGCATTGGTAGGCATGCCTTTGGTGACCAATATAAGGCGACAGATTTGGTTGTAAAAGGACCTGGAAAGCTCAGACTCGTTTTTGGTTTGAACGCTTGTCACTTATGATTCTTGTTTGTGTGTTATTGTCACTCTTACTGCCGTCTTACCAATTTCCACTTGCCATTATTCAAAATGATTCTGAAGCTTTATGTTACTGCTGTATTTATACAAAGTATAACTTGGTGCTTAAACAACATCTCTGTCACTGTCAGTACCTGAAGGAGGTGGTGAAACTACGGACTTGGAAGTGTATCGTTACACTGGCGAAGGTGGTGTCGCTCAGGCTATGTATAATACTGATGAGGTTTGATTTGGATCATGATGCTCTCAGTTGACTATTTTGAATACCCATTTTCTTGATCATTACCATCATCCCCTTTCTTTTTTGTGTTCGACTTTGAAAATGCAGTCCATTCGTGCTTTTGCCGAGGCATCAATGAACACTGCATACTTGAAAAAGTGGCCCCTTTATCTTAGCACCAAAAATACCATCCTCAAGAAGTATGATGGAAGGTAAGTAGATTGCTCAATCGTTTGCTTGCCCCCACACTTATTTTTACCTCTGCAAATATACTACTTGTGGGTTCATTCATTTTGTAGATAAATATTGAATTCGATCATAAATGGACATAATTTTTAGCTTTCCTTTTGTATTCATGTTGTGTAATAATGCCCTTGTTCCTTGGGGTTTCATAGATATTTGCACTTTGCAGGTAGATATTTAGTTGTCTCAATATAGAAGATGAGTGAAACTGGGCATTTATTTTTCCTTCTGACTATTTAAATTCCATAACATCATTCTGAGTTTTTCACCTATTCATTTTTCAAGATTCAAAGACATTTTCCAAGAAGTATATGAAGCTAGTTGGAAGTCAAAATTTGAGGCAGCTGGTATATGGTAAGATGTTTTCGATGTATCTACGTGGCATATCTAATTTAAAGTCATAATTTTTTAACAAAATTTGTGGCTCCTACAGGTACGAGCACCGCCTCATAGATGACATGGTTGCTTATGCGGTGAAGAGTGATGGAGGTTATGTTTGGGCATGCAAAAACTACGATGGTGATGTGCAGAGTGATTTCTTAGCTCAAGGTTCTTATAAACATCGAATTCGATTCCAAATAAGTATTGTGAGGGGAGGGCAATTGACGTCACTTTTCTTTCTTTATTTGGGCAGGATTTGGATCCCTTGGGCTAATGACATCTGTTTTGGTACATATATCATAAGCTCTATTTTCACATGTTTTATGATGTTAATTATAATACGTCGTCTACATTGACCATAGTTATGTGGGATTTGTTTAATATGCATAGCTAATGCCTAATGGTATTATCATGTAACTTTAAGCCGACTTCTATGTGCAGCTGTCATTGGTATGCCATTTTCATCATAGATAGTGCACATTTTCTTGGCTTCTACTTTTCTACATTAAATAGATCATACTTCAATATAAATGTCTTACATGTCCAATTTCAGGTTCTGAATCATAATTTTTCTGTAGGTATGTCCTGATGGGAAGACCATAGAATCTGAAGCAGCACATGGCACAGTTACTCGCCATTACCGTGTCCATCAGAAAGGTGGTGAAACTAGTACTAATAGCATAGC
>JAWWMW010001690.1:101740-113740 GCA_035048345.1 Echeveria elegans | reverse complement strand
AGCTTATTTATATGCTCCAAACCTCCTCTCTACACACTACCCACCAATGTGGGACAAAAACAAGCTACAATATAACAGCGTTGTGGGAGAACAAGTTAATCTGCCCTTCATGATTCCCAGTACAACAACCAGGGCCGTGCTGTCCGTGGACCGGCTCCGCTGGTAAGTGTCGGTTTTTCATGTAGCTGGCTTAAGTTTTATGTCATGTGAAGAAGCTGAC
Organism: Echeveria elegans; assembly: GCA_035048345.1. Lineage (NCBI taxonomy): Eukaryota > Viridiplantae > Streptophyta > Magnoliopsida > Saxifragales > Crassulaceae > Echeveria > Echeveria elegans. The sequence goes on along the minus strand of JAWWMW010001690.1, from coordinate 113,520 downwards.
TGAGTGATTTTGGGAACCAGTTGCGCTGGCATTGTCTCATGTTGACATAGATGATGGAAAGGTGTTGTTTACTTGTTTGTTCCATGGGTGGAAACTGATTTCAGAACTGAGGAGGCTCCATGGTGGGCTTAAGATGGATGATGACTGACTCAAGGAGTGAAGATTTGATAAGTTGGCTTCTATATACTCTTTGTAGCAGCTATTCTGTGATACTAAATGGTGACATTCCAGCTTTGAAATAGACGCTGTTATTCTCGTGATGCTTATAAGTGCATTTTGTTCAAATGAGCGACTTTGGGAATGCTTCGAGTTTCTTTAGCAAGTTTCAAGATGTCTCTTTGAGCGACATTTCCTGTGTTACGACTTACGAGGTTAGAGCCCAAAATTCACTACAAAAGAATAATACGATTTACCAATAAGACTGCACCAAGAATAGATACAAGAGCATTTCACCAGTGGAATTTACCTCATAAAGTGCTGAATGTTGAAGGTTCAAACTTCAAAATTTCTAGGCAAGCATAGACTGAACAAGTTAGTCAGGGGCAGATCATAAGATATAATGCCAGGGGGGACAGGACACCACAGTTTTATGAAGAACATAAGAAATGAAAATATATTGGATTTTGCTCATGCAAGATATTACGGTACATCGAAAATTCATTAGGAGAAATTATTATTACATGGTTTAACAAACGTTTGCTGTCGCAAATGACTAAGTACCTCCAGAGAGATGAGATGGAATCAGAGAACCACGGAATACGTTGTTTCCATCCATTGGCTTGAAAAGCCACTGTCAGCACTTGGGGAGAACCTCTGAGAATGAGAAGTCATGGAAAGGCGGTCCTATGCAACCAAACAGAAACAATCATCATGTATAGCCTTAGATGCTATGTTAAGACGGATAACAAGGGATTTAGCATAAAAGAAAAGTGAACAGAGCTAGATCAAATTGGTTCACTAATTCTACAGCCAAACTATTACTTCAGTTATCAACTCTGTAAATTTAGATGGCACGGTAACCATGACCTATGATATAGCTTAACATGTGTTGGAATGGAACTGTCTGAAGGATTACCTTCATGTTCACCTAGAATGTAGAAGGGAATATGAGAAATCATCCTTGTACCACCCTCACTCCAGTTGACTGTTCCTGGCTTTCTACCTTGTGATGATTGAGAAGATCCTAACACAGACAAACAAATTGCAGGCTCACTCATCAAACCCAGATAATCACAAGCACGCCTTCCGACTCTCACATCCGAAATTTTTGAACGAGCTACCTGCAGCAGTAATTATGAATGACTTACTGTGCAATAAAACAAAGATTAAAGAATATCGACATGGTAACACCGAAAGAAGAATGTCATGGTAATAGAAAGGATTCATGCCTTGGCTAGTGACACTCGTGCCCTTGGGAGTAATTCATAGTGAAAAGTAGCGAGTTTAGAAATGGCTGTCACAACATAGCACAGAAGTCTGGACTGCGAAGACTTTCTAAACGATGAACTGTTTGACCCTTGAGCTGTCTCCTGAGATAGACCCAAACGACTATCCACAGAAATCGGAATTAGCATAGTTGTCGAATATCAAATGAATAGTATTATCAATGTTGTTTCAATTGGCACCTGGAAGAAAGGTTTTCATACAAAAGGAGTTCTAGACTGTCAAAAAGCTCTCTGGCTGCATCTTTGTGTGACACACCACCCCCTCCATGCTCCCCAATAGCCCAACACAAATGCATAGCTAAGTCCGTCTGTTAAAAACATCAAAGTTAGTCCTGAAGGACAACATGAGGATGAAGGGAAATGATTGACCTTTTCGGGGTTATCGTAAGCTTCTCCCAATCGGTCCATTATTGGCTTCTGAAAGATCCAAAGTGATGCATTAGACACGATACAAAATGTTGATGTAAAACCGATTATTATCAATCAGAAGGGAGTGTTCCAAAAACCGGAGGCAGATAACAAATACATAGTCATTACAGTTGCAATTCATATATGCACTGCGGAAAATCAGCTTCAGATACTTAGAAAGCCAGTAGTTAGTAGCTTCTGCCACAAAAATTGATGGTCCTCGAGTATAGTTATAAATACCATGGAAACAAATATGCAACTTGGTTCATAAATATTCTAAACTATATGTATGATAACATATAAGTACGACACTGAAAGATGACAGTATATGATATAAAGTGAAGAGTTCAAACGTCATCAAGTGCAGAACTTGCAGCCAGTACCTTAAGCAGAGCAATAAAATTTGGGAAACGCTGAAAAGCTGACAACATGAACTCTAATAGCCTCTTCCTTACCTGATTACCAGCATCAAACCCAAAAAGAATAAGAACCAAGAGTTCGTAAAAGAAACAATATGAAAATTGGCCTCCTCCTTACCTGATTACCAGCATCAAACCCAAAAAGAATAAGAACCACGAGTTCGTAAAAGAAACAATATGAGAATTGGAGTTTCAAGAAAAGTATAAGACATCGATAACAGATCGTCACCAAGAAAAGTAGGCCATAAAAGTAATGAAATAAAAAACTCCAAGAAAGTTCTATAAAGCCAAGTCTCTCTGCTTGAAAGGATCATTAGCAACTCATGATTCTGAGGCCCAAAGTCAACTGTGCATTTTAATCACCTAAAAGCATGGAAAGATCATGATACCTCATATGAATAATTCTTGTCAGGAAATATGGTAGCATATCTCAGCATGAGTAGGGGAATCAATGCACAGATCAGCGCTGCAAAATTCAGATATACTTTTCTACGTTAGCATACTAACAAGAACATAGATAAAGTTGAAAATATATAGAAGCCACATAGCATGCAAACAGCAGTATCAGATCATATTACACACAATCGGTGACATCACGAAGTGCTCTTGAGAAATACACATCAAGAATCCGAGGAGTCAAGTTGAGTGCTTGCTTGAGCTTCTCAGACTGAGGAGCATTAACGATAGCCTGCAATGTTGCTGCCATGCCAGATGCCCAATGGCGCTCCTGATTAAATATGGAGCTTCTCAGTCGAGACACTATGCAATTAAAGGAAGTTCGCAGAACATAGATTGGGTCAAGGAATTTTCACCTAACCAATCCTGGATTACGTTTTATTTGCATCAAGAAGCATATTTGTGACATATTGCCTTTAGTGAAATGATATGGAGCTACGTGCGTATGTTACTTCTATACAAAGTAGCCATTTGTTTTAGCTCAACCCCAGTCAGGCACAGTAAGCTTGCCAAGGATACTCATTTATTTTAACACTATCCGAATCATGCACAGCAAACTCGCCAGTATTACTCATTTGTAACACTATCCTTATGCTGCACAGTAGTACTCATTTAACACTCTCTCTATCCATATGACTTAAGAAGAACTGACCAGTACGACATCCATGAATTGTTCCAGCATATTAAATTGATATAAGAAAAAAATGATCAGAAATGCATAAGGAATCAGAGTGAAGAACCATACAGCCAGGCCATCATTCTCGTCCTTAAGAAGTTCAAGAAAAATAGGGTCCACAGCATCTATTGTGTTGTTATCATCTGACTCTGAGTCGTCCCGTCCATCTCCAATGGTTGAACCAGTATAAGCTTCATCCATAAGTGCCAACAGCATCTGCTGACAAGCAAATACGACACCAATTTAATTACATATATTTCCTTTTTCTGAAAAGAATATTTCACAGCATATTCTTGTGAGAACCACCTCAGGAGCGGCACTCTTCTGAATAGATGTTATATTAGTTCCTACTAGCGATCCGGAGCTCCTTTCTACCTTTTCCAATGCCACCACCAAAACTAGTATATATTTAAATGCATCTAGTCAGTATGAAATGCATGTCAGGAAGGAAAATATAACCTTCTGAGTGTTTGAGTAGTAAGAGGTTCGTGCACATGTGGCATAAAACACAAAAATCAACATTAACACTTTCAAGAAAAACACACTGAAACTCAGAAAACCCATTAACACGTGAAGTAATCAGGAGTAGGGAAAACTCACTTGGGATGTCCATGAGTGAAGGTAACAGGGGAAGAAAAGACCCATTTGAGATCAGAGCGGGAAACACCTTCAAAAACGGCTTTAATAATCTGAACAGTGTGATTTGTCCAAAAAGTTTTAGAATAAACATGGGGTAACAATCTGCGATATCGTAACTTTGTACAACTTTGAAGCCATTTTTATAAAGATAGTTGTATGTCGAGCCACATACCTCTCACCTCCCCAAGCAATAAGCTTCAGCATAAGTGGAAAGAACTGCAAGGATGCATATGTTGCATGTTATGATATAATATATCATAAATAGTCTAAAAGAAGGCGTGTAGCATCCTTTCTCTACGTATCAATAGGTTCAGTCAGACTTCTGAGACCATTAAAAACAAGTAATTAGTGAGGTGATGCTCTACATTCCTGCAACACTGAGCCCCGCATTTGATTTTTGAACCATCATCAATTTAACATGACTTAAATGACATCCTCATGTATTCGATGTATTCCGTGATAGTTGAGTTAAAATGAACAGCTTGAAGTAGTAGATAAATTTAATCAATTTTCTCGTAAACCAATCCTAACCTGAGGCAAAATAGCTGGAAATGTGGTTATAAATTTGTTCAGATTCGAATTCAGGAAGTCAAGAGTAGCTTCCGCCACCTGGGGATCTGCAAACTCACTGCAAATGACACAACATAATCAATAACAAGTTCAGACCACCATCTGGACCAAAATCACACTGCAAGAATCAAAACAACTCTGAACAACCGAAATAAAAACGAACGCATTTATACCGGCTTAAACATGTGCGAAAAAACGTCTGTAAACTCGGCTCGGCATCATGTAGTCCAACCTCCCCATAATCAAGAAAAAATTGCAGTATCGCCTACAGAATAACGAGCAAAAGAGTTATACAAATCGTTCAGAATTATAAAACAAGCAAAATAGAATTCATATACAACGAAGAAGCATACTAAAAGCAAAAGGCCATTAGATGTCCTTGACTGAGAAATGGAAGCAACAGAACGTTGAAAAATCTTATTCAAGTGAGGATAAACCCTAGCAGCCAAATCCTCCGATTTCTCAGCTCGACAAAGTCGACACAACTTCTTCACCTGCCAATACGCAATCCATCAAAACATCGTTAATCGGTTAAATTGGATTAACAAGTAGCTACTGTGATTTACTTACAGAGTCGATGATGGCGGGATCGGCTGCGGGATCGTTTGAATCTCGCGAGCTAGTTGATAGGAGTCTCAGGTGGTAATCCCAATCGGTGTCTCGATTTCGAGCACCCGCCATTTCGCTCTCCGATTGAAATCCAAATCAACGATGTTCGTTCGAAGCTAATACAGCTCCTTTCTTGATTGAGCCGTCGACTACGGTTGAACCAAACCGAACCACATGATTTGGGTTATAAACCGGCAATTCGTTGGTTCGGTTCCAGCTAATCAGAATTTAATGCTAGATTTTTTTATAAAAAATTTATTCCTCAACGTTCAAGGACAATAAATTCTCCTGATTCAAGCGGAGATGCATACAGCGGTCAAGAGTGTAATCGTTGGGTCACAATCCTTCTGTCAATTGAATGCTAGATTATATGACGAAATCAGATTTTGTATTCATCTAAAAACTAGCAAAACAGCCTCATTTTCTCTGGCTGCAAATTGATGCTTGGCATCATTGGATTTGACTCTATATGACACCGATTTCAAACTTTATAGCATACTTTCCAATCAATGTAAATGTGTTACAATGTACTGCATCCTTTCATAGTAGAGTCGCCGATAATGTAGGATTCTAGCAATGTGACATAAAAATAAACCTTCAAGTTTTCTGCTTGATGGAAAAAACCAAAAAAAGGAAAGCTTATGCAGTCAAGCTCTTTGAGTGGAAAAATTGAGGATGAAGTCACAGATATCGGAATCAGGAGCTCTGTCTAATGCGGTTCTTCCATCAACGTCCTTAACATCATATTTGGCACCTGCCTTCAATAACTCCTCGATCTTTGGTTTGTCACCTTCGGAAGCAGCCATCAATAGCAAAATATCAACAGGGTGGATGTTGAGGTTTAGAAGCGCTTCCATCTTGTCGTATGTGCCCTCTACCGCTAGCATTCCCATGTAGTTGAAATACTACAAAGTCACAATGATAGTTAAGTTTCTTGAGCCTAATGTAAAAAAACACTTGCAAATGATGAATCTTGTTGCTGAAAAACACACACACAACCTAAATCATCACTTCTCAGCGCATACCAAAGCCACGGTAACCACTATATATTCTAACAACACCCTACAAAGGTCACGTTTGTTCGAGCCCAAAGCGGAGAATAACTTGACAATAGTTTACGGAATTCACCTACAGGGAATTCCAACCTATACGTGGGACTATATAGAACATTGATAGACTTGCCGAATAAGTTCCGCTATATAACCTAAATTATCAAAATTTCCTAGTCGCTAACTCTACAAATAATAGAAAGTCAGTATTTTTCCTGTAAACTCAATGCCAATGAAATTCAGACCGTTTTCAAATTGTGACTTAAAAAGCGCGGAACTGCAGATTCCTAATGTTTGTAAGCTTATAGCACTCTTTTACTCAAAATTCAATCAATCAGTTGCATTTCATTATAAAGTTTAAGCAAACCCTACAAATCGAAAGAGTGCGAGAGACAGACCTGCTCCACGTCGTCCCTATCGAAATCATTTCTCGACTGGCTACCGTAAATACCAGCTCCTTCAGCATCAACACCATTCTTACCAAATTTGAACCAGCAAGTAGCTCCACCAGCTCTGCGCAGCTCGATTTTCGAACAAAGCTGATTACACTGTCTAACGGATCCAATTCTGCGGGTTGAAGATAAAAACAAGGAACGCATGTTGTCGGCGAAGGAAAGTTGGTGTAGTGATGGTGGTGTATAGAGGAAGTTGATAATCGATGAGGACGCCATTGTTTAGTGGTCTTATCTTAAATAGTAGTGTTTTTGAGTATTTGATGTTGTCTTATGATGTCTGGTATTCCAGTGTTAGAAGAACCGGGCCGGACAGGTTGAACCGTAACCCGATGGTATATTGATTTGGTTGGTATGTTGAACCGAATGTATATTGATCCTGTCAAAATTCGGTTGAATTCAATTCGGTTGAACTAGTAGTTTTTGAGAAAATCGATCTGCAAGTAATATTTTTCCTCCAAAAATAGAGACACCCAATGGATTCGAACACGCAGTAACCTAATGTCAGGTCATACTAACATTCTAACAAAGTGAACTAATTTAATTTGTTGACTATTTAATATATAGATGAATACATAGGGCGGATTAGGTAAAAATATGCTACATATGTAAGGTATTAAAAATTTGGGATCGTAGATTAGTTTGTAATCAATGGCTGGTATTAAAGATTAATAACCGATTTTTAGGGATTTAATAACCAAATTGAAATAAATTACAGATTGGAGCATCATATTTTTTCAGCTGTATCTGATTCCTAATTTGTCGGGATTTATGGTTCGGCTAATACCTACAAAAAGCAAAAACGAAATTATCTCTTTCAAAAGTAAAGCAACCAGATCCCAAAACCCTACCAAAATCGGCGACGGCCGCATTCACACCCAGGTAGAAGGTTGTGCTCGATCTGCTGCAGACCACCTGCGAACAAGAGTTCGACAACGAACCTTCACATATGTCAGCCGTGCGACTCGTTTTTTCACACAGGAGCGTTGGTGAGCATCTCCCCCACAAAGCATCTGACCGCCCAGATGTTAGCAATTGAATCGCACTCACCGCTCATTGCCATTTCTGGCGCTATGCACAACGACGTCCCTCTGAAATCAAAGTCGTTGATTTCGTCAGCTCTGTTCTGCTTCTGTCTCTTGGCCAATCCATTGTGCTTTATGACTTCCATGCATTATGCTTATGCGGGAGACCTATGAGTGTTTGTCATGTCTACAATGTGGACAAGCCGAAAATTAGAAAACTCACATAGGTGACAGAAAAATTATACATGAAATTGTGCATAAGGTTGATGAATTATGTACATCAAATACATGACAAACAAATCAAATTTATAAACCTAATTTTTTTTGTACATGTGACTTCTTGTCTCTCCCACGCTCCTCTCTCTACTTCCCTTGGTCTCTTTCTCCTCCAAAGCCTTCTCCGGGGTAGAGGAGGAGCCTCTCCTCCACGGAGGGTGGTCCTCCTCCTCTAACTCTAGGAACTTGTTTTCTTTTCTTGCTTAATTTGTTAGATTTCCTTTTTTTTTCTTGTACTTAGGCCTCTTTGGCCATGTTTTAGCTTGAATAAATCCCTTCAAATCTTTGTTTGTGCCAGTTACAAGCTTGGATTTGGTGATGAATGTCTCTTCAACCTTAGATCAACACTTCAAATTGACATGCATGTCAATTTTGAGTTCAACCGTGGTGATACAAGTTATTTTCTCCTCGTCTACACACTCTTGGTGTCTTGATCATGGAGAGCTCAAATGGAGGTGCTTGGCTTCAAATCTTGCCGTATTTATGCCATCGGCGAATGTGTCTATGATTGTTTTAGTTTTAGGTGCATGATTTGAGCTTTCATAAGATAGAAGTGAATTGGATTCATTCTAAGTCCAAGGTGGTTGAATTGTATATGTTCCTACTTGTAAAATCTTCTTGTGTATTGTGTATCATGTAATTCTTTGGCTTTCAAGCCATAAATCAATCAAAAAGTATTTGTACATGAAATAGTATATAAGATTCATGAATTTGTACAACAAAAACATGACAAGGAAAATTTCACATAAAATTTTAAAAATCGGATTGATATCATCGGCGGAACTCGTTGCAAATCGACACAACCCTCTAGCAAAAATCAAATTCCAAAGCGTGCGTTTTGACTAATAATATGATGAATATTCTAAACATAAAAATAGAACTTTTATGCGAGATTTGCGGGATTGCTAATGATTATGATAATATTAATTCAAGTAAATCAAAAAAAAAACTCAGATTGCCAATTCATAATATATATTAGAAAAAATACTAATTTAACTATGGACGTTGTATGGTGACAATGAATAAATAAAATCTTTTTATATTTTTTATTCTAAAAAGCTCTTTATATAATGATCCATTCTCATGAATATATTATTATAAAAACATATGTCTTTTATCTACTTTACCATAATTTATATATTAATAATTAATTAATTTATGCATTGACTCAGTCCGGTTCAACCACCAACCCGTTAACTCAATAAAGTTATCGAGAACGTATCTGAGCTGTACACACTAGCAGATAGGGAATCTAAGAATCCAAGCTGTTCGGTATAAATGCTATGACTTGGATGATTTTTCAGCAACGAATTTCATTGCTGTTAAAACTTGGTGATCCGGAGTTTGTACAAATACAAGGCCTTCATCAGCACCTGAAACTAGCGTCATCTGATGACTACAAACGCTTCCATTCCAAGCCCGTAAATGCAACAAAATGTTGAAACATATAAATTACAAAGGTAAGCACTTGAATCATTTATGTCTCCCCTCCGCTAAAGAATGCATTTTGACTCGTGAAATTCTAGGAAAATAAACATAATACTCTTCGAATGAATAGCAACTGGTTGATGTCACTGAAAATACAAGCACGTAAACATGAATAAGGTAGACGAACCAACCAGCAAATTCACAATCTAATAACAGACAAAACAATGTCAGATTGCGCAACCGAGTTGTCCTTAAGAATGGTAAATTGATTTCATATTATAAATCAATCACTACTTTTAACATTCTTATAACATGATCACAAGGATAACACGAACAATCGCAAGATTCAACCAATCCACATTTCAACATCCCTAAAATCAGACAACTTCACAGCTTCAAATCTACACATACAATTCATCACCGGGATATCCAATGCATACGGAACACCATTCAACATACACAAAAATCGTTTCAAAGCATAAATAAACATAAATCAGCGCCGTGACGGCAGTTGCGGCTTTCCAAACCCTAATCCCACCTGGTTTTGATTAACAATCTTTTGCCACCCGTTGTAGCGTATTTATACACAACTACTAAATTGAACCGAACCAAATCAAATCAAATCAAACCAAACAAACCAAACCAAACCAAACCAAACGGCTGGACCCAAGGGACAGAGTCTGATACACGTAATACTCTCATAGCGTGCTGATCAATGAAGGTCACTAATGTACATAAACTGAAATGACCAAAATAGCCCTCACGAATACATAAAATAGGCCAAATCGTAAACGTAATAATAATATATTTCTTATAACTCAAAAATATAATTACAAATGATAAAAATATATCATCTAACCATTACGTAATAAAAATTCACATGGCAACGCCTTCCGCGAGATAAATGATAATTTTTGTTGGATTATAGAGAGAGCTGCTGGTGGCTACATTCCTTTAGCTTTAGCCCATCTCGCTGCTATTGTCCTGAGTAACCGATCTGCCCTTCCTCCAAATACACCCAAAGACTCCATAATAAATGACTCAAAAGTAAGACCATTAGCCGAACAGCCGGCATCATACCTAGAAATCTTTCTTTCCTCTACCCTCCGAGCTGCCTCTCCTGCCTCCAACCCTGCTTCTTCTCCGATGAAAGAGGACACAATTAACACATCCAGACACAGATCCCTACCGTGATCCCAAACTGACACTAAAATATCTGCAGGCTTCTCCCCGCCCTCCAGAAGGCCAACCACCTCTAGCTTGGGGTCCATGTTTGCCTCCCTAAAAAAAGTGAATAAAGCATCTCTGACCGCATTGTGTCTTCTAATCCTCCTCCCACCACCCGGACAAATGAGAATCATGATCACCAGTTGCATCCGAAGTTTGCCTCCCCATACAAGTTGTACATGCTCGAGAAACCGCAAATATATTCTGCCCGGTACTGTATTTTAGAGTCAAACGATACGCCGCCGGGTTCATATGAAGCTCAGAAAAAGGCGTTGGTATCGCTGTGGTCCAAACACCACTCCCTGGGGTAGAAACTGTGTTCACAAGAATATTTACTCGCGCTCATCCTCGGTCCTTAATCTCTTTTCTAATGACTTCTGAAGCCAAACCAGAGAGTCACTGTTGTGGCTTAGCCTTCGCTCTTAAGTCCTCGAATTCGACCGACGAAGTAGAACCAAACTTCGAGTTCCATTCATCAAGTAAGGCCCCGCATCTCGAGAAAGCAAAAGGATCCTTCGTAAGCATCTCTCACAAACACTCTGCTTGCACCATAGAAGCCAATGCTGCCGAGATAGCCACTTCGCTCCCAATCAGGATGCCTAATCCACCAAACTTGAGGAGCAACCCTACCAGTCTTCTCTCCTCCGTTGAACCCAGTGTTATAAATGTGCACCAAACTCTAATGCACAACAGTGTCGAAAGAACGAATTGACCCCTCAATCCAGCCCGGTAGCGCACTCTGAAAGTTATACATCATTTTTGTCATGCCAACGCAAGCACGCAAAAATAATAACTCAAGTTATTGGTCACCCAGCTTAGACAGCTCCGTAAGAATGTCTTGTATACTTCTGACTCGCTACTCCACTAACTCGTCAGCTCCCCTCCCATCAACCGAGATATGATTACCTAATACAGACACGACTGAAGAATTTGAAATGATAACACTGTCTGGCAACCCCAAGGGTCAGTTTGTGCCACCATCAGGCCACCACCACAGAGATTTGTTCAGGTTCACAACCAACCCAAGTTGTGCCCCCATCCTCCGAATGATCTCGAAAGATGTCAACAAATCTTCGTGGCGCCCCATTAGCACGCTATCGT
>JAWWMW010001690.1:69349-81686 GCA_035048345.1 Echeveria elegans | reverse complement strand
CCACCAAATCGTCGTCGTCGAGATCGATACCTAGCGAAAACGACGGCGCTTCGATGTCAAAATCGTCCATTCGATGCGGAGAGTCTCAGTCTGCTTTCAATAGTTTTACTCTCTTTTATTTTGCTTTTAATTTCAATATTGAAAAAAAAGCGCCAAAATGCCTGTCATGTGAAATTTGAGGGCGGGCATCGATCATTTCTGTGTATTTTCGGATCAAACCGGTCCGACCGAGAATGTAATCGATCATATCCGGACCGAGCAGAATATTTAGTTTTCCAGACACAAAGCCCGTAAGGTCTTGAAGCAAATGTTGAATGTGAATATTTGCTTCTAACGGCAATGCAGCTACACTTGACATGTTGCACGAGCAGGCGCTTCTCCTGGAAAATCTGACGAATGAGAAAATTAGATTGTTGAAAATCGATGTTTTAAAGTGTAGGGTGTTATAATAGAATACGATCCAAAAAGCTTGGATCATAGCTAGTACAAAGAGCATGAGTTGAAATTCAATAGGCAGGAGAGATCAAAAGCCCTTACAGTTGAAATTCAAAGGCCGGTAATAATTTTTTTTAAAAGAAGTGTAGGGTATTGTCTTCAAATGTTGAACTACAAAACCAATAAGGATATCCATATCACACGCTGATCTATACACACCTTACAATGAGAATTCCTTCTTTTTGTTTCACACACCACAACCGCTCACGTCCACCGGCAACCGGCAACCGGCTTGTTTTTAATCCCATCAAATATGATTCTTTGAATGTCAAGGCATTTTTGTTTGAAACAAGCCCAGAGTTCAATTGGAATAAGGAATGGCCAGTAAAATTATTAACCAAATTCTCAACTACAAAGATTGGCCTAATTCAATAACTGACCCCAGAAGTTATATTGGAAACTACTTGAAGCCTCCCTAGTGAAAGAGTTGTAGTCCTAGTTACGTAAAATCAATAAGTGACGTTTATACACTTTGCATAAATTTCATTCATTTTCTTGAAATCCTTCAAGTCAGCCAACCTCAAAGTATCTTTACGCAAAAATCACAACAAGTTTTACGATACTTCACCCTGCTCAATCTGATCCTCTATACCGTCGGAAACAAATTTCTTAGTCTACATCAGAATCAGCACAAAGTCACCAATCACCCAGTTATCACTTACAAACTTAACTTGCATCAATATTCACAAAACAAACTAACACACTCACCTTTGGAATAAGACTTAGGGACAATTACAGAAAAAGACTCTTATCTGTACCACTTTTTCCAGATGACATCCTCTGTTTTGTTTTCACACTTAAACACTTTCGTGTTTTTGCCGTTTTCAATTAGACACCATTTGTAATTTTAAAAACTTTAGGAGTTGGATTGAAAACGCAAAAAATACAATCCAACTCCTCATCTTCCTCCTCCTCCACCACCCCCTCTTCCACCACCACCGTCACCTCCTCCCTCCTTCTCCTCCACCACCACCCTTCCACGTTTTGAATGCTGATTTGCGTTGGGTGCAGTGTGTGAATATTTTTAGATAAAATCAATACTCGCACTTGACTTCTCTACACATCAATGTTCATGTCATATACGACTTCACGTGCATAGTTGATCCATCATTACTAATACAGAATCACAATTTTTTACAATCTCACATCAATCAACACGTTTACATTTGACACACAAAATCCTTGACCTTGATATTCTGAAGCAAGAACTCAAATACTTGTTAGCACAACACACTCCGTTTACATCTCATCAATTTAACACTCAGTATCAAACCATCAGAACCGCTCTCATACGCTCCCCTCATCAAAACCCAATCCTCCGCAGCTCTCCCCGGGGTGGATGACAATCTCTCCGCCACGGAGGAGACTTACCCTCTGCCCCTAGGAGCTCCTCCAGTTTTTCTCTTCCCGTTGCTCCATGGCTTTCCCTCCCCCACCCTCTTCTTCATCGGATCTGCCCCATGTGATGGCGACGGTTCCAGATCTGCTCGTGGCGGCACGGATGGCTCCGATCGGATCTGTTTGGCTGGACGACACAGATAGATTTTGATTCAGATCTACATGCTCTGATCTGTCGCGAAGGCAGGCTCGAGTCGTTCTGCAGCTGTGCTCCTTCAGGCCTGCTCTCACGACGGTTTTCTCCAGGCTAGCGGCTGTGTACCTGTGATCGGGCGGCTACGGCATTTCCACGGTGGTTCAGCTCCGGCTCAGCGGTGCACGGAGGCTTCAGAACCGGTTCGGCGGTGCATGAAGGTTTCAGTTCACAGCTCGGGTTCGTTTCCGGCGCTTCACGGCGGATTCGGCTCCGGTGGTCTATAAAGGGCTCGGTGGTTTTACTAATGCTTTCTGTCTTTTGTATTTGTTGTTGTTCGCTGTTTATTCCCACCTTGTGTGGATGCTATCTTTTTGGTATTTAGTTTTCTCCTCACAAGTATGTGAAGAAGCTGTTTATTCTTCCACACATAGTGGGTAGGTCCTGTCACCTTGCTTATTTAGGTGGCCCGTCTTTTAGGGCGATGATCGTTATCTTAATTGATAATCACTAATGCGTGAACATTGATAATATTTATGTTGGTGCCTGTAGGACTAAACATTCATCAGATTTCATGTACTAAATTTTAATTCTTGTAATCCTGATCCACTTATCAATCAGTGCTGTTGAAATAATAATAAAAAAAAGTTAACACTCAGTTATCGGTGAAGTACTCCGCACAGAAAGTTAAGCATTTGAGTAACGCATTGGCACGTGTCCGAAGTATATTAGTCGGTGCCAACTGATTCCCGAAGCGCGCATAATTATATTAATGACTACCAAATTTCAATTACCACAAGCATTAATCAGTTAATTAATCAAAAAAATCAAAATCGTCGAGACGCCGGCGGAGGTTCACAACGAAATCAAAACAAGGCGAAATTGTCGCGACGGATCGAATCGGATCGGTCACTATTTTTGGCTTCGAACCCGATTTTCACGGCGAAAGCGTATCGGTAGGATAAACGATAAAGATGGAAGGCGCGGTAGAATCACCTTCGTCGTCCTCATCCTCAATTGTATCCAAAGCGAGGACAGCCTTCAATTCCGCAGCTGCTCGAGCAGAACGTGTCCTCGTTGACATTAAATCCGATTTCAAACCGCGTCCAGGTTCCATTTCCCTCTCCCTATATTTTCTCTCTTTTTTATTTTGAATTTTTTTTATTTGAATTTTTGTGTTGCGGATTTTGTGCGGATTTGATTTGTGAAGATTCTGATAGCCAATCTCCAAGTGAGTGCATCAAGCAGCCTGAATTCGTCTCTCCTGATTACAATCTCGCTCAATCCAAGGTTTTGAAGCTTTGTTGTTATTAGCTGATTTAATTCTTTTTGATGTCGATGATGATTTAGTTTTCTTGCTATTTTTGTTGAATGTGGGATGATTGATGAGATAGGGATTGAGTGGAACGAAGCAGTTTGGATGGAGGCCGCCACCAATAGGGACTAAGCATGATTGGCAGGAGAGGTTTAAGAATATAGGGATTGGGAAAAGGGGAAGCGAGGAGATTGAGAAGCCTGATAAATCTACCATGTCATTTGTTATCTATGATGAGAATTTGTGCTACACTAGTCCGAAGGCTGCTGATGCTGTGAATAAGGTATAAGACATGATGAGTGTGGTGGTTTGTTTAAGTTGGTGATTAGAATGAAATGCGGAGGGATGCGGTTTTGTTGACAAATGTATTTTGCAGGGTTATGATGCAGTAGCTTCTTTTTCGGGGAACTCTGTAGGCCCTGCCACAGATAAAATCCCCTCATCATCTATCATAAAACAATTGGCGGCAGCAATCGAGTAAGTGTGTTCATGCGCCTCTTGTTGATCAATATGTTAAAGACTTCTATAAATTTATGTACTGCAGAGACACATGTTCAGAAATTATGGCTGTTTTTTTTCCGATGGCCCTGTGTAGGCATGGAAGGAATTTTAAGTCAATGAAAGATTTTCTAGCATCTTCTAGGGACTCATCTCCCTCACGAGAACGTTCGAGTTTAAGCCTTGCAGCTATGAAATCACTAGTGCTTCGTGAGAAGGAGGATAAGAACAAATCTGAATTTGGTGATGATGAAAAGAAGGTTGTCTCTTTGCTTCAATCACTGTTTTATCCAGGTACAGGATGGTACGATACGCCATACTGAGAGTCATTGAAAATCATTTCTTGTTGACTTGATATAAATATCGACAATTTTCTGCAGACAGACCTCAACAGAAAAGGACTGAAACCTCTCTGTATGAGCAAGACACTTCTTCCTCAATGCCAAGAGAAATTCACGGGGCACCTAATGAAAGCCTTGTTATACAAATATCAGAAATCATTGGAAACTTCAAGTCCCTGCGGTATATGGCCCTATTTTGGTTCCGAATTGTAAATGAGGTAAGTGGTCGTGCAGATACACAAACACTTTCATAGATATGTATCATCTTCTGGCTTCTTTCTTTTCTTGTACAAACACCAATTGGATTCAAATCCACATTTTCCATTTTTCTTTAGACAGTCAAAATATGAGTGTATGACAGACAATATTATCTCAAGAAACTATGGATGTCACTGCCTGTCTTGCAGCATGTCTGTTTATATATTTCTGGATCTATCATCTGATAGCTACTACGTATGAAATGTGATTATTTGAATATGGGTCTGCCGAGAACGATTTATGCATGGGCACCCGATTAATCTGATGATTTTTTTGCACTTGATTCCTGCAGCTCAGGAGACTTTGGTTTGAGGAGAAACATATTCCGCGTATTCCAATAGATGAGGCTCCAGATCTCGGCTATTGTCTCTTGTACCAGCAGTTACAGGTTATCAATACTTGCCTCTCAAGGAAAAAACGCCGGGTTATTGCTACTGAAGCATTAGATAATATGATAAGGGAAGCCAGTTTAGAGAACGGGACTTTGGCTCCTTCTGAAAGCAATGTTCCTTCGAAGCGTTTGATGTATGCCCGTGTTGCTACTGGGGAGCTTGTTCTTCGACTTGGAGTAGACCATCCATGTGAGGGCGTAACAATGCTAGACACTGGGGAACCTGTTTATGCCCCTATCTTACAGGTGTGGTGCTTGTTTCTTTGTGCTGCGTTAAGTTTTTCTTGCAGCAAGTGGAGTTACCTTCATGCAGCATTATTTTCTGCCTAACTATAAACAGGAAGGACCTTTACTTACTGAAGACGTGATAAGAGAAACTGAAGAGTTTGTGCTTCGAACCGGGAGGTCAGTATATATTTTGAGAAATATGTTACAGTAACAGTCCTATCATCCTATGTGTGTTATTCTGTTTCTATGAAGTTCAGTTGGGCTGTTGGGGATTCAAGTATATACCATTGAGTGAAAAAAAGTAATGCAGGAAACCTAGACAAGTAGGGTGGTGGTGCCCAAGTTTCGTATCTGGATTATCATTCCTCTTCATTTGACATTAAAAAATTTGGGCAGTTAGTTAATGTTGTTGGTGCTTGGTAGGAGTACTTCACTGATTATTGTCTTGGGATTCAACATCCGTCAATGAAAACTGGTTCATTTGTGTTTCAGTGTCGGAGCTGGGTGTTCTCAACTGCTATCAGACATGCAAGCTTTTAAGGTTAAACTTTAATTCAAATTCAGAACCCGTAAAATGGTGGACAATTTTTTTTTTCATTTATTCATGTTACACACTCTAATTTGTCGATGTAGGCTGCAAATCCTGGTTGTCTATTAGAAGACTTTGTAAGATGGCATTCTCCTCCTGATTGGACAAATTCAAACCAGGATGATCCTGAGGATTCATGCGATGATGTTGAGTCTGTGAAAGGCCAACTGAGCACTAGGATGAAGAAAGAAGGTGAACTAATCAATGCTCTCTTTACTTGACTTTGTTCGATTCCGGCCTTGGTAGTCCCTATGACCCTATCAGATAGCTGTTGGGTCATCATAGGCTAGATTCTTTGGTAATTTCAGGGACTCTACTGGCTTTAAATTCTAGAAAATTTATTCTAGTCTCTGATTGCCGAAGAATAAACAAATAAAGTTAGTTCTTTTTTGTATTCCTTTGCCAAATGAATAAAATTGTCGTACATTGTCTGCCATGAAAGTTTTACCCAGGCTACTTAATGTTTTAGGAAACTTATGGCTTGAGCTTTGGGAAACCTCAAAAGCAGTGCCAGCTTACAAGCAAGCTCCTTTGTTTGATGAAGATTTGGCTGTGTAAGCCACAAGAATTAGAATTTTATAGATAATTCCGTCAATAAATCTCTTTTTGAGTATTTAAGTCATAGACTGTTCGGTGAGCAGGGAGGGCACCTTGAATCATTTGGAAGATATGGCGCCTTCTTTTCTTTTTGAACAAATGTTTGTTTCCTTGGTAAGTCATCTAGTTTACTTTACTAATTTTGTTCATTTATATATCAACTCTAATTATTTCGTGATGCTCCCATATCCAAAGATTGAGAAGTCTGTGGTTGACAAGTTACCCACTTCTCTCTTTTCTGAATAACAGTGTAAGGAGTGTTATCATTCTTGAATGAAATATATATTTTCTGACTGGTTTAACAAAACTGTTCTCAGGTTGGTATAGGATTCGTCCTTTCGGAGTCTGTGTTGCCTTCAAGTGTTGATCTGTTGAAGTTGTTCACTGAGTGCAAAGACTACACTATTGCTACTTTCCAAAGTCATTGCTGGTCTGAGAAGGTTGATGATCTTTGTCAGGTTGGTTATGATGCAAATGAAAACTGATATCTTAGAATCCCATTGTAATTGGGATGATCTATATCAGGTTATTTTCATGAAATACACTACATACTGATGCTACTATGTTTTTAATACTCGAAACTATGGTTGTGTAGGTGTACGAGACAATCGAGACCATGCTGCTAACTCCAGACGAAGTCATGAAAGTCATGAAGCAACAAGAAGAAGCAGCAACCACACCGGGAGACCAACCAAAACGTCGGTTCCGGAGGCTCGGGCTGTACTTTGGAAAAGAGAAACTGTCGAAGAAACCACCCCCATCGTCCAAAGGCGTGAAGGCAGCTGAAGAACAAGTGTCACAATCCTTCTCAAATTTTTTTGACAGTAAATCATCTCTTTTTTCCAGAAAGTCTCCTAAACCAGTAAGCGTGTCCGCATCCCCAACCCCTGCAGATAAGCCTGTTTCCTTGGATGATGGTGATTGGACGGTCGTCTGAATATACGTCCTCCGTCAACCAATTGTATATGCTTTCTGAGAAATAGGTATTCATCAGCTAAAATGAGTTACACCTTCATTTGTTCTTTTTCCGTTACCCGCTATTCTTTTCATTGGTTGTGTACTTGTGTGTCTTTGTTTAGTACCTTTAAGAGTTGACAGAATTGAACTGTTCCAGACAGTGGCAAGTGTGCCTTGGAACCTGACAAATTAAATTCTTAGTTAACAGTATGTTTAGGCATTAAATTGGAGGGTAACACAGCCTTGCCGTTTCTTCTTGGGTTGCTCGCTCATTCCGTTTCTCTTCCATCATGCTTACATTGGTTTTTTTTTTCAGGCGTCATCCTGTAGATTCATCCAACTGCAGCTGCTTGAAGACGAGGCTTGGCACACTTGAACTCAAAGTAGTTCAACACATCAACTGCTGCAAAACCCAACAAGCAGTTGGTTTTACGTCACGAAAAGAGCTGAATAGCAGCAAGAACCAAGGGATGTATGGATGTGGCTGTGGATCGACGGGGCTTGGTTACTCATTGTAGTGGTGAAATATGCCCAATCAATGCAACTGACTGCGCCTTGTATCCTCTGCTTCAAGTAATGCAGGGAGTGAAGTTTAGATTTGTGGAATAGGCGTGATGAAGCATTACATGTATTTAGATTTCACTGGCTTAAAATAGCAATATCTGGATCTGCATCCATTATTGGTATCGGTCGATGATAAGTTAACAAAAAAAAAAACTTAAAAGTACAAACTCTAATTGGTAAGGTGTCTGGCATGCTGACGCTAGATGTGTTGCAGCAATGATCCTACAATCTCACTTCAATCCCTTTATGTAACAGGTGCTCTTTCACAGATTTAATAGGAACCTGCAACAACCAGAATCCATAACGATATCGCAACAGCAGGTTTCAAATAAGCCACTCTGGCGATCTATCTGGTCCCTAAAGCTAATCCAGTTGCATAGACAAGAAAAGGCTTGTCAAGGGTATTTAACGAAATCAGATCAGTAAACATGGGGCTTCCTATGCGTCTAGCGGACTATGTCTTCGCGAAAAACATTGTTCGAGAATTAAAAAAACATGATGGTTGTCTTAAAAATTACCTCCATGCGGTGGAATATGCCGGCTGCAAGAGCTGCTGATGCATTGGTTTTCTGGAAAACTTCTGAGAAGTGGTTGACGGTTCCTACACTGCTACTTGCTATCACTGGGACATTCACAGCATCTGACACCAGCTTAATCAGATCTATATCGAAACCTTTTCCCTGACCTGAGCACATCTAACATTTGTTAGGGAACTCTCTCGAAGAAAGAAAATGAAAAGAAGAATTAACTGCAAAGTATTACCATCACAGTCGATGCAGTTGAGCAATATTTCTTCAGCTCCAAGTTCTTCAACTGCTTTCGCAAGTTCATAAGCTCCAATATCCCTACCCTCTCGTCCACCATTTACCTTGCAAACAAAATGGCTTTGTCAACAAAAAGAACAGTAAAGATAAAATGAACCAAGAGGAAGACGATCTATAAACAGAAGCAACTACTAAGAGTTGCTCGGGTGATGATACTGAAGTAAGTAAACTCATTAGTAATGCACCATAATGAATACATGCCATGATCTCATTTGACGAGTTAAACAAACATATGTAACATTATTTTGAGAATACATGTGTTCAGTTCCAATTATAGACGAATACGGCAAATGATTCACTTCTCTAATGGTGGTCCAATCAAGTAAGAACGATCCAGTTCAGTAGTTCTAGAAATTTGTTTTAAGCAATTGAGAAAATGTAATGGTGTCACTATCAATTATTTGACCCCAAAAAGAATTAAGTTACATAAAACAGATATGATGAATTACCGTGCACTGATACCAAGCAAACTCTTCTCCATTCGGGCCTCGAATAGTCAATTTTATGGCCTTGAACTTTACATCACTTGGGTCTTTTATGTACACTCTACGAGGATCAATGCTAACAACAACAGCCTGCAATTCCAAGACAACAATAAGGCAATGCCATGATCAAATATTGCGATACAAATCATTATTCACAGTTCCAGTTTGCTTCAGCTCAAAAGATAACTAGGCAGCTGAACTGTTTTTATCAAAGAATAACATAAACAATTACCTGATTCCCGTACACTCTGGATATTAGTTCCAAGCTACTATTTCCAGTTTTTACCTGCGACGAAATGTTATTATGAAAAGTATTTTTAGGAGAACGGAATACAGAATACAAACTATATAAAGACCCAGAAATATAAAAAATACGAAAATTCCCTGTACACACCCCAGTTTTTATAAATTCTTCTGCAGCATAAACGGCTTCGCTTCCGATGGAAATTTTATCTGCCCCAGATCTAAAATACTCTGAGGCTACTTCCAGGCTCGTGTAATGCCTACACATGAGTTCGGATTTTGGAAAATCAAGGGTGTGGTCCCAGACCAAATTATCAACGTTCGGTTTAGTTCAATAAAAAAACTGTTCAATCAAATAAAAAGTGGCTTACTTTCCGTTGCCATCAGTAAAATCTCTTATCCCTCCACCAACAGTTAAAGGTACAAACACATTTTCAGACGCAATCCTCAGGACCTGCAAAAAAGAGAGAGCATATAAACAAGAAAGATGATTCAATAACACGGGAGAAGGAATTTTTAAAGGAGTTACTCTATTTTAGAAACCTGCAACATGGGTAGGTCCCCTAAAGGAAAGTCACGGAAGCCGGTGATATTTAAAAAGCTAACCTGCAAGTTAGTAGTATCATATCAGATACTTTCAGTCCAACACTTACGGCTAAACACACAACTATGAGATGAAGAAATTAAAACTATGAGAAAAATATTTGTACTTCATCAGCCCCATCTTTGTAGTACTGTTCAGCAAGTTCAACTGGCTTTCCAAGGTTTCTAACCTACAAAAAAATGTGGTACCAAGATGATTAGTGAATAATGGCTTCATATTAATGACAACCCAGGATGAGTTGTATTTCCAAAAGATGCTTCTTAATAAAAGTCAAATCATCACGACTAAAAAACTCTCAATGTACAAATTCACTGCGCCATACACCAGATCTGCAGAATAAAATGATCTCTAACCAAATACTAGAAAAGAATGAAATATATACAAAAGCTTATGAGTTTCAAACGCCATCATGTGTACACAACTACACATCAAGGATTGTCCATTGAAAGAGTAAATATGTAATCAAAAAATATACCTCATTTTCATCTGTATTCTCCCTCACGTCATATTGATCTCCTTTCGTCACAACAAGATCTCCTTGATCATTGGCTCTCACATCAAGACATGCAATAACCTGAAGATATCGATCCGCGTGAACAAAGTAAATAGAAAGCCAATCTAATGAACACAATGATATGGGAAATAATAGATTCCCTCAACTGGTTGTTATAACTATCTGCAACAATATAAATGAAAGTTACATAGAAGTAATAAATCATATGCTATGAGTTTTTACCCTCTTTGCTAGTTGTGTAGCATTTCCCTTGGTTGGCCTCTGTCTTCACATAAACGATTCACATAATTAAACCAGTATGATGGACAAACATTTGCATATTTCAGAGGCAGAAAGCTTACCTTCGTGTACGAAGACCTCGGATACAAAAACTTTTTCAATATAGAAAGGCCAACTTCTGGAAGGTCATTATTTCATAAAAATGAAAAGGTCAATGTCTACTGTCCCCAAAAGAGATCTGAAACTAAAGCTTAAACAGCTAGTACAGCTACAGCATATCCTCTCGGGGGATACATATATAATGCAAGAATGCTAACAGGAGTAAACCAATATAGCACATAATTGATGCATCTACTGAATGATCTATTAAAGGATAACAAAAACTGCATAAGAGAGACAAGTAAATACATAAAGTTTAAGAGATCTCATAGGCAACAAAAAAGAAAAAATGTTCCCAGTTGTGACGTTTTTGCAAGTGACCGTACTGTGAAATACAAACAAGCATAGAGATTCTAACCTCCACTCTTCTCCGGATGGAACTGAACAGCGTGAACATTTCCCCTCTCTATGGATGCAATGAAATTATCACCATAGTTGCAAGTAGATGACACCCACTCTTGATTCGCACTTGACTGATAAACATCAAATAATAATAACCCATTATTTCATTTTATGAAATAAATGAAAAAAGGTTATTTTTATTCATACGGCAAAAGAAAAATCAAACCGTACCGGCATTGCACGGTACGAGTGCACAAAGTAGACATGGCGATCTTCAACAACCTCCAGTTTATCAGACTCCTTTGAAATTTGCAGGGCATTCCAACCAATATGTGGTACTCTAAAACCATTAGAAGAATCAAAGCGTTCAACGACACCAGGAATCAGCCCTAGACCCTTCACTAAAAAATTCAGTTTAAAGTAATAAAATACTCAGTCTACGCGTTCCCTTTAACACAGGTTCTCGAATTATGGGGTAGCTAAATTTCATTATGTTATGAACGACATGACAATATCCTGTCTCAATCAAATTGCAAAATTCATGTAAACTCAAAAAGAATCAAAGAATAAGGAGATGAAACGCGAAGAACAATTTATTTTAAAAGGAACATTTACCAGGCCCATTCTCCTCACTGGAATCAAAAAGAAGTTGCAATCCAAGACAAATGCCTAGGAACGGACGGTCTTGCTCTATGTACTGACAAAGTGCTTCTGCCATTCTGCAAAAGGAACAATTTCGACAATCAGTGCCAAAATTTTCAATCAAAAAAACGATCCCAGTGCCAATTATGTCATCAAATTAGGGGAAATGTTTCAGAAACACAATAAGCTACTATATGCAAGTTTTCCCAACAATAGGAACTAAGAAATAACAATCTGCGCAACTGATATCATGGTGATGAACTGATGACAGAAAAATCTATCCAAACAAAACAAGTTGTTACCCGTTCTGACTAAGCACATCCATTGCTGCTGCAAATGCCCCAACACCTGGAAAAATAAGCCTATCAGCTTCCAGGATATCTTTAGGAGTTCGAACCTGCGCACCACATCACAATGCTTCAGAACTCAGCTTCACCACCAACATAAAAAATGACTCAAAATGGCACTCACATCCTTAATCTCAAAACCAAGGTGCCTTATAGCATTTCTAACACTCCTCACATTCCCAGCTCCATAATCC
>JAWWMW010001690.1:50932-69249 GCA_035048345.1 Echeveria elegans | reverse complement strand
TGCCTAAGAAAGGACGGTCTTGCTCTACGTATCGACAAAGTGCTTCCGCCATTCTGCAAAAAGCACAACTTGGTCAATCAGTCACACCATTTTGACTCAAAAATGGTAATGAGAAAAATAACAAAAAGAAAGTAACTGCAAGTTTTCCAAACAACAGAACTGAGAAAAATAAGCACGCAGTTACCCGTTCTGACTAAGCACATCCATTGCCGCAGCGAATGCCCCAACGCCTGGAAAAATAAGCCTATCAGCTTCCAGGATATCTTTAGGAGTTTGAACCTGTTCCACACACCACAATGCTTCAGAAATCAGTTCTACCAACAGAAATAAAAAACACAAAATGTCACTCACATCCTTAATCTCAAAACCAAGGTGTCGTATAGCATTTCTAACACTCCGAACATTCCCAGCTCCATAATCTAGAAGCGTCACAACTACAAAACAAACCAAAACAGAATCAGTCTGTGCATATAAAAACGAGCCAGCAGCAATCACTACACGGCGAATTTACCAGAATCAGATGACGAGGAAGCGCGAACGGAGAAGCTGGACGCCGATTTGAAATTAAAGCTTTTGGATGAGGTGTTGAAGAGAATTGAACGTGAAGGAGCTTGCGGCAGAAGAGTCGACGACGCTGTCGAAACAGCCGTCATCCCCGCCGCCATCGCCGCCGCCGCTGTCGTCGTCTCCATTGATTCAAAGTTTGACCGGTCAACCAACAGCTTCCCTCCAAAGGTCTTAGGGTTACATTCCGAATTGGATCGGTCGTAATTGGACCGAACTCTCTGTGGTTCGCTAGAAACCTCTGGTCTAATTTTGACGAACCGAACAACCTCCGCACCTAGAATCGTCCGGGCCCAATAATCATTGCGGTGGACCAAAATCGCAGCCGCTTGAAGCTCGTTCAACCACTTAAACGTGGTCGTTTTTACATTGAATTAGCCAATTAGCGTCAAAAGAGAAGAGTCACTCGCTTCAGGGCTTAGGCTACAACAACAACATTAGAAGAAACGACGCCGTTAATAGAAGGCTTGTCAAGAAACAGTGTCGTTTCCATCAATCACAATCGCGTCAGAGCTGGCAATTCCGCAACAAATTTTGCAGTAATGATCCCAATTTCTAGGGTTTAATTTGGGAATCAGAAATTCAATCAATCAGCAATACGAAGATGAATCTGGAAGTAGTCGGAAGACACGCGCTCCTCTTCGACGACGACGCGATGGCGTTGTTTGCGAATTCAGCTGACTCACTCGTTGATTGGAACTCTCTCGCAATTGATCGATATGATGTGCGTCATCTCCTCTCGGTACCTCCTCCGCCGAGGAAACGACGGTCTCCACCTTCTGCTGAATCCGATTTGGATCATGAACGTTGGTCGACTTTCCTTCCACGCCTGATGAACAGCAGTTGCAACAAGCAGGTATTAAAACTTGTTTTTGTCACTGCTGGAAAGAGTTTTTGTAGTGTAGTATGTAATATGTTGCTAATGCTGCCGTTGGCGTTTGGTGTATTTTGTTGTTGTTGTTCATTGTTGAGGTCGTAGGTATTATGCAGATGGGGAAGGGTGTTTGTGTGTGTGTGTGTTTCAGAGCTGTCACATGTTTCGCTTGCTTTAACTATGTGTTCCGAATGGTTCTATTGTTATCAAAATTGTAGATGAATCAATGTGTTTGGTGTTTACTAAACTGTGTTGTATCTCTTGCAATATGTATCCGCAATTTTAAATAAAACACATGAATAGTAAAGATTGACACTATGTATTTTTGGGTTATTTTATGATTATTTAGCTGAATGTTTGTTAATTAGTGAGTAAAGATGTATAGAGCATTAAGTACGTTGGAAACTAGTGTATTAAAAAAACAAGAAATAGAATATCTGTACTTCTGTAGTATTATGTTTGCGGGTGCGTCATTATGTTATCTGTGTTTGCTAAACTGAAATGAGTATACAAATTCCTGATAATTTTGCAACTTTATGTAAATTCGATGGAATTATATCTGTCATGAATCTTACTGGCCCCAAATTGAAGAAAAGACATATATGTATGTATATTGCCTCTTCTTGCAGTAAGATATATATCTGCAGGACTATTGTGTTCTTTTCAACATTTGCTTCTCACAGGGCCACAAGTAAGATTATTTAAGTGAATATTTTAAGTTTTCTAAAGTGCGGGTATTTTTTGAAATATGATTTGCGTTCCAGCTCTGATATTGCATTGTTGATTGTTTTGTATGGATTCAGATTCAAGTATAAGCTTACCAAGTGAGAGTGTTGGTGCTTTTCACAATGTTGGCTATGCATATGAAGATTCTGGCGAATTGACTAATCAGAAAGGCACGAATGCTGAATCTGAAGAATCATGCTTTACTCCACCGTTTGCTGTGCCGGAGAACCTTATTCATAACCTAGTAAGCAATGACATCATGCTTCTAGTGATCAAGCTCATGCTTGTGATTGTTAAATTAATGTGTTGTGCCAAGTTGCTAATATTGTTCTATAGTGTGGTGGAGAAAAACTTGGCTGTCAATGCAGTTTTTATTCTAAGGCTTATGATGTCTAAGTTTCAGATACCTGGAGCAGACATGGACTTCTTGTCATTTCAGGGTAAAATACAAGTGCACCTTCTTTCCTTTTGGCCCGTGAACACGAGCGGTGCAGGTGGGGTTAGGATGGTAATGTGTATCACGTCATGACAAAAAAGATGACCCTAATCCATTGCCGGTTGAGTGGAATTTTGTGATCTTCTAGAAGCCTATATGTGTCTCAGTTTGATTACTCTTGCACTGCTTATATTATGTGGGAGACCCCTTGTGTGAGCTCAGTGTTTGAGTAGAGTTTACTTGTTTTCTCTCGGGAGTTACAGTTTGCAACATTAGTGGTTAATTTCAGTTTCCCTTTCCCTTCATTTTGCAGCCTCCTAATGAGAAAGCGCATCAAATCATAGCAAGGACTGCAAAATTTGTTAGCGAACATGGTGGTCAATCAGAAGTTATTCTAAGAGTGAAACAGGGTGGGAACCCAACATTTGGGTTTTTGATGCCCGATCATCGCCTTCATGCTTACTTCAGGTTTCTAATCGACCACCAAGAGCTGCTGGTTGCTACTAATAGCAACCAAGAAGTCAATAGTTCTTTGCCCACCAAGATGACGGACAAGAGTGGTGCTGCAGGAAATGGAGCATTGTCCCTTCTCAGTTCTTTGTATGGCACTGAAGAGGATGCTGAGGGTGCACATGAAAGTATTAAAATAGATGAACAAAGAGCACCTAAAGTTACTGATGTTCTTGCTTGTCAAGATGTTACCAAAGAAGCTGAGCAGACTGGTAAAGTGCCAGTGGTGGCTGCACAGAAAGACTCATTGAAGAACATACATTCGCAAGAGAAAGTACTGTCTAAGAGAAGCTCAAATCTAGGAGATTTGGTCGGGACTTCTAAAAGTGTCAAGAAAGCAAATGAAGCTTCAAGTAAGCAATTTGCAGTCGGAACCATGGAGAAACTGCGAGCACCTGATATGCTTGAAATGCCTAAACCGGAGGCCATTATTTTGGAACCTCCATCTGAAATTAAGAACTTGATTGATAAGATAGTCAAATTCGTTCAGAGAAACGGGAAAGAGGTCGAGAATGTATTGAGGGAACAAGATGTCAAACATGGGAGATTTCCATTCCTTTTATCATCAAACATGTATCATCCTTACTATCTAAAGATGCTTCAGAAGATGCAAGAGGTAATTTTCTTAAGAGTCCGATACAGTTGGTTCTACAATTGGTTTTATTTTTGTAGAATCAGACACATGGAACTGAGTATTAGGCTATTAGCTGCTGTGCCTTGTTTGTATGCCCTGGTTGGCTGGCCCTGGCTATCTTTATTGGAATATTTTTGATGATGCATTCAGGTAGATTTACAAAGCACATTATCCGCGTGTTCTTGTTTGCTCGTTTGAAGTTGCTTGTTGGTTCCCACATCTTGATTTTAGTAAAAAATGCTTTTAAGTGACAGATTGTTTGTTTCTCATACATGCTTTGTCTAACATTGTGTATATATTCAGTCTTCAGCAACTGAAAAGAGTGCTCATAAGAAGGATCATTCAGAAAGACATGGGAAGAGAACTGCTGCATCCAAAGAGAATGAAGCATTGTCAGCGGAGTCAATTGAGTTTCCCTTTGATGCTAACAGGAAAGAGAAGTTTACCATGGTACTTGGCAAGTCAAAGGTACCGGTTCAAACTTCTAAGGCACTTGAAGCTCCGGGTGAAGTCGGTATGGACACTACGACTATTGCAGCCATCCTCCAGGCTGCAACAAGAGGCGCAAAGTTACCCAGCTCAATGATGCAATCTAAGTCATCAATCAATGGGTCGAGGCAGAATGTAGATGTCCAAGACTTTAAAAAGTTGCGTAATCCAGCCGTCCCATTAGCAAAAAATATTGCTAAGACTGCTACTCTTGCCGCGGCAAGTGAAGCTGACTCATCAGAGGCCTCTATGACCAAAGAGCAGCAACTGAAGGCGGAGAGGTTGAGAAGGGCGAAAATGTTCGCAGCAATGATAAAAGGTGGAGGTGCATATGAATTCGTTCGAGGCAACTCTGAAGAGCGCCCTGAATCTGGGGCCTCTCTATTAGTTCGTGGTTTTTCTGTAGACCGATCTGGGGCATCTTTATTAGTTGGCGAGGTTGGAGTTCATGCTGTTAAAGAACGAGAAGGTAGCTCTATTCCGCCTGATGTTGGAACACCAGATGAAATTAAGAAGTTTGAAATGAAGGTGTGTGATGATGAAGACAGGGAGCGGAGATCCAAGAGAAGCTACCGCTCAAAATCCAACAAGAATGATGGCATTGACAATGAAGTCTCTGCTTATAGGAAAGCAAGCCTCAAACACAGATCTCAAGCCTCAGATGAAGAAAGTGCTGATGATGAAGTTGAGGGGCATTCAAGAAAGAAACACCGATCTCGTGGATACCACGACGAAAATGTTGATGTGGATGAAAATGATGGAAAGGAGCAATCAAGAAGGAAGCACAGGTCTCATGGATATGATGATGAAAATAGTGATAGGGAACATTCAAGAAAGAAACGCAAATCTCATAGATCTTCACATCACAGCAAAGAAAGACACAGGCATGGTAAAAAGCATTCTTCGAAATACAGCAGCCACTGGGACAGGCACGGACACAGAGACCATAGCTCAGATGATGATGATGAGCAAGATCTCCACAGAAGCAGCAAGAGAGCTGTTAATGAAAGGCAATTGGGGGCAGATGGTGCCCTGGAAAATGCATCAAATCCAGAAGAAACTACTCCAGCATCGGCTTCTGATATTCCCAATGAACTGAGAGCAAAAGTCAGAGCCATGTTGCTAGCCAATCTGTAACTTTAATAGTCATTCACTCATCTGTGTCTCTACTACCTTTAGAATGTATCATTGTATTGTTCAAAATTCATGTGTACTTTGATTATTTTTATTAGAGAACTCGTCGAAAAGTTCTGCCTAGAGGGAGGGACAGTAACAGTAAGAAGCCAAGTTTCAGATAAGATTACTACAATTCATATAGGTGAGAAGCTATGCCCTTTCTAGCATCTCTCCAATGTTGGGAAAGGTTCACCAAGAGCTGTGGCAATTTTTTCACATACATCGTCGTGACACTAGTTTCTCGTTGCTAGCAGCATTTTCCAACCTAGAGGACTCAGCAAGGTGTAACTGTAACTTATTATATGTGTAAGGACTGAGGCGTCGGCCCCATCGACAAATTTAGAAATAAAAGTTTTCATTTCATATGTCAAGTTCAATGCATACCTTTATACAATTTCTTTTCTAGAATTTTCCATTATTGAAGCACTTAACGTGACTTCCATGTGAATCATCTCCGAGCATATCTGATCATGAGAATTGCTGCATGTGAAAAAAAAGAATTAACAATCCCGAATATCAAGCAAGAGTCAAAGAAGCTGGAAAACAAAGATTCAGGTAGCTAAATTTACTAACAGTCAAACACAAATTTACACAGCAATTGAAAAGGTGACATTAGTTTGAAAATGGATAGCTTAAATTAGCCTGTCCTATAAAATGAATGACCCTGAAGTCATTGGAGGCAAGTGCCCCCAACCCTCTTTGCCTACTGAGTCGGCCCCTATGCCCAAATTCATGACACCCTTTAAATTTAGGAATGAAGATTCTAGCAAATCCATAACCAGACAGGCACATCGCCAACTTGAACTTAAAATAGGCTCACCTAACCATCTGATCTACTCACTCTGCATGTCTTCTAGTTCTTTATGATTGTATATACCTTAAAAACAATGCCCGACTGCCCCCACAAGAAATATTCAGTTGTATTCACTGTCTACTTCTCCTATAAATAATCCTGTCATTCCCTGTGCAACTCTCAAGCTGCTTATCAACACATGATCATATCCAAGCAAGCATTGTCATGTCAGATGCTCTTTTATTTTTCTTTCGCAACCTTGATCTTGATATTATTGCAATCTCTATTAGCGATACTATTGTCTGTAAAACCTGTTCTGTACTTTTACTTGCTTTTCAACCTCCTTGTAGTAGTGGTAGGCATAAGGTCTGGCCTCCTTAAGGTCCAAGCCAAACCTTCAGAATACTCGCGCCATCTAAAAAATGCAACTGGGTCAGAACAAACATCTTCTCAGTCAAGCAAGCATGTGAACGTTCCGCCTACTCCTTGCGAATTCCGGAAACGTATGATCCACAGTTTACCAGTGGAGTTGATTCACCCTGATAAAGTAAACCACAATCCAAGTCTTTTCTTTGTAGGATACGAAACATATGACGATGAAGTTGAGGTGCGGACAGTTGACGATGTTGATGCAAGGCAAGAACTGCACACAAGGGCCGATGACTTTATTGAGAAGTTCCACAAGCATCTGAAAATGCAGAGAAAGGTGTCATGGAAAAAACTACAAGACCTTTGCCTCAAGCCCTACTAATTTTATCGGACTATTACACATACTTGGTGTGTAATGCAACGGAAATGTTTTCAGATATAAGATAGTATATTCCAACATCAGAAACTTCAAAAGTAAATACTGAGAACCGGCCTTCTTCAAGATTATCACTAAAAAAGGAAACATATATACGTATGCATATAGTTGGTAATCGGCTATATGTAAGAGCTTACCTTTGTGAAACAAATGAGGCATTTATGTGAAATTCCGCCTGAATAATAACTAATAAGCCCTTTTCTTTAGCTGGATTGCTTGGAGAGGATATGATCATGGCAAAATCTGGAAGCTGTTCAGATAAAAACTGAAGCTGTTCCTTTTGAGCCATCCTTAAAAACCGCCGTAGTCATTCCCTCACGAGAGGACATACTTGGATCTTCAAACGGCTGATAGAGCTTCAGTATTGAGAGCGTAGATGCAATAACTGGATCATTTAAATTCCATTTTTCAGACGTAGAAGCATCAAAGAAGCAGCTGAGTTCTGTGCGGCTCTTGCTCCTGACTTCCT
Source organism: Echeveria elegans (assembly GCA_035048345.1). NCBI lineage: Eukaryota > Viridiplantae > Streptophyta > Magnoliopsida > Saxifragales > Crassulaceae > Echeveria > Echeveria elegans. The sequence continues at coordinate 61,773 of JAWWMW010001690.1, read as the reverse complement.
ATCACCTTTCATCAAAAGATCGCTATTATTAGCTTTTATCTGAATGGTGCACACAAAGCCTATACTGCAGGCAGGTACATTCTCCTGTTTAGTACTGAAATTGAAAAGTGTTAACCACTGTCGTTAGGCATAGGCCTCAGAAAAGATGCATCCATAGATACCATTGATAGAAAAACTTCACAGGCTTCAGATATTTCATTAGAAACAGAAAATACATATGATACTATTAAAGGCCAAAAAAATGCCTTTTTTCGGCAAATGCATAGCAGAAATCACAGCTAGGTAAAAGCATATTTTCTTCAGATGATAAAGCATACCTGAAAATCTGCTTAGACCAATTATTCTTTCCACAAAGCTCAACCAACTTCTGCTTTGCTCCATCAATCTCACGAACTCCTTCGAATCCCTTATACTTTTCAGCCAGCTCATCTTCAATCGCTATTTGTTCTAATTTCTCTAAAGCAACTGTTGCAGCAAATAGCTTTGCAGTATCTTTTTGGTGTATACGGCTCGAGGCAATGAACTTGCCACCCACAAATACATTTGATGCACTCTTGGCACCATTTTGGCCTCGCTTGATATCAACTTGTTTCCCCTTTTTTTGACACAGCTCAAATAACGCTTGAAGATTGACGAGTTTAGATCGCCGGAAACAAGCTAGAGCTCGCCGGAGCAAAATGCAGAATTTAGATCAAAAGGAATCTTTTCTGTTGAGGATGTTTTCGTAAATCCTCATATGTAACTGTAGGGTCTAAGAGACCTTTGAAACCCTGTAATCGAGAATCAATCAAAAGACAAACTAAAAGGAAAACATTATTCAGTGAGCAATTTTAAGAAAGCCATATAGTAACAGCACCTGCCAAAGATGATGTATACTATAGTCGCAATCTACATACATTGCAGCAGCAACTGACTCAACAACATCTGCAAGAACCTTTGGAGCTTTCACCAAACCTCCATATATACACATATCTTTTTCCTCACCAACTGCCATTGCAAATTCCTTGACCTAAACAGATGCATAACAAATGACACACGAATACACAAGTCATATATATTGCTATAGATAACTCCCTGAAATACAAATGTGCATATCCACTACCATGAAAATGAACCCCGCCTCCCATAAAGATTAAATCAAACCAAGACGCCACACGCCACATCATATATAACTTCATTCGGGCGCATACAAGTTGCTTTACAGTTTAACATAATCAAATCAATCAATCAATCATCCAAACTCATCTTTTCAGAATGTTACCATCATTAATTACCTTGTCATCCATTCCAGCAGCATTATGACTCAAATACTCATAAATCCCACATCTAACCGCAACTCTCGCAAGTCTCTCAGTACTCACATTCACCATCCTAAGCAACGTCAGCTCCCCAGGACCAAGCTCCGGATAAGCCCTAAACAAATAGCTACTAACAGCACATCCCAAAGCCGCATCTCCTAAAAATTCAAGCCTTTGATACTTCTTCACCATTTGGTTCCCAACGGAAGATGATGATAACGATGATGCCGATGGATGCGTCAGCGCCTGTTCTAATAGCTTATTGTCTTTGAATTTGTAGCGTAGAATTCTCTCAACTGCAGTAACTGCCGCTGACGTCAGCGGCGCCATCGATTTCATCGCTTGCGGAAATGGAAATGTTACACTTTGGTCAAAATCGGAGTTTTCGCCGGTTCAATATCCGACCTGTTGCATCAAAACGGCGCAGTATAGTTATAAATAGAATCGAAACGTCTACGTTTCACGTTTTAGCAGGTTCTGTCTGATGTCGCCCTCCGGTCATTCCTCTCTCGTCGAATCGATCTCGTCTGAGTTTCGAGATATTTCATTGTTTGCTGAAACTACGACGTTTTGGGATAAAATAGCTACTAATCTCGGTTCAATCGCTGCATTGGTTCAATCAAATTTGATAACAACAACGTAAATGAGTTATGGTCTATGGAGAGTCCGTAGAAAAGGCTGTTCTATTTTGTCATTGTTTTCAAAGCACAGTCGTTTTGATATTGCTCGTAGGTTTATCTGCTCGGACATTTCCTGAAACGTGAGGACTCAAACAGTATGGTCTTTTCAAAACAAAATTGTTACGTGCACAAACTATTGAAGCTGTCAAGTAAACTGTTTACAAGGAGGATACTGTGATGGTTATGTTGACAGGCAATGTAAGGAAAATGCAAACTAGTGAGAGCTAGGGAGACCAACCTTTATGCGCTTGTTACAATCAGCTCTCTCTATAACAGTCATAATTGTTTGCCTAAAATCAGACTGTTAAAGAGAGAGCTTGTTATAAAAATGGAGATTATAAGAGAAAAATTGAAACGGTCATGGACCAACATGGCTGTTATAAACGGAGGTCTGTTGTAACAGACACTATTATAACGATAGCTGACTGTATGTCATTTACAATATAAGGTGAAGTTAAGTCATTCGAGCATTCTGGATGAATATGAAAACGGGAAGATGAGTGTTTAGAAGCTTTTAGTTGCGCTGCTAGGGTCATAATCATAGGCTTCTCCGCCCTTAACAAAGCGCACTTTCACACGTTTTCGGACATCACCCCTTGCTTTCCTCGTTGCATACCAGACTTTCTCGAATCTGAAAGATTAAATTTCATAACTACAAAGAAATTTCCCGGTAGAGAAAAAGATTAGCATAGGCAGGTGAAAGAAAGTGACTACTTACTTGCATGTCTTCTTCTTTTCCATATATGGCATTACGGCATTAGTCCTGTTAGCGGATGGGTATGTTTTAGTAGTTGATGGAAGCCAAGGAGGCTCTCCCATCAGAAGTATTGGAGATGACGCTCCACAGTCTTGGTATTCTCCGTAAGTATCAGCAGTATACCCAGAGAATGAAATGTTTGAATTCCATTGCTTTGTTGGGAAATTCAGAATTGGCTCAGTCTTTGAAGTCCTAACTGAGTCTGCAGATGCCGCATTGCTGCATGCTGAAAGAATTGGATTTGACAGCTCCTGAAAATCATTCCACCACTTTGTAAGGCAACAAACAAGTTTGTCAAAAGCCAATCCAAAAACCAGCTATAAATGACAGTAGGTAGATATAACCTGCATGGCACATCCAGACCCTGGACGAGCGATGACCTTCGTTCCAGGTAAGGTATCAATCCCTCCATTGCGAAACAGATCTTCTGATTTGTTAAATTTGACACCAAAAAGTTCTTCATAGTTCTTGAAATTTTGATCACCTTCATCTATACCAATATCTCCATCTATGTCGTCTTCGAGGATATTTTTTGCTCTACGTAAATCTAACTATTGAACCATATATAAATGAACATCTTTGGAAAAGGTTTTGTAAACTAAGCAGAAAGAAGAAAGCAAGTTCCATATCACGCAAGCTGCAAAGAAAAACATAGAAGTTACCAGCGTCGCAATTTCAGGATCACTGATTAGGCAAATACTCGGGGTTGAAGAGTTTGGCTGAGGAACAGACGAGTTCCTTGCACTTGAGCAATTTGTGCCAACTCCCCCGTTTACTTGTTGCAATACTGATTTTTCACTACCGTGTTGTCGCCCTTCTCTATCCTGTTCGCTCATACTCAACTGTCCCATTTCCTGCTCGCACGTAGATTTCTCTCCACCAGAAACATCATCCGTATCCAACACAAAGGTCCACACTGAAGCAAGCTCAGAAGCCGAAGGGCAGCCAGAATAACAATTAATCGCTTGCCTCCTATGATTCTGGCCAGAAGAAGATGTACCGTGATTACACCAATCACAATTCTGACAAAGCGAAACCTTTTCTTCCGCACATCTAAAACCTCCAGGCTGGGCATTGCATCTTTCACATAGTAAAGCCCTTGAATGTCTTTTCGACAGGGCATTCGCAGAATGAACATTTTGATCGCACGATAAGCATAAGCATGCATCATCTGATCTGCAAAATACCATGGATCTCTGATCCCCACAGAAATCACACAAATAGCCCATATTTATATAAAATGAATCCTCTTCTGCAACCTTCAGCGTCTTCGTGGAAAATCAGAATATATCTAAAGACAATCTTTTCAGTCTTGACTTGCTGAAAATAACAGAAAACTGCAAACAGAAGAAATACTCTTCAACAATTTGGTTCTGCCAGTTCACAACTTATATTAAAATCTCAACAGTATCAGCCAAGCAGTCACTCGATTTCTTAATAAATAAAACATAGAATCTCATCGGAAAAAAAAATACATAAAACTCAACAATATAGCCAAACCCAGTTCGCCAAATCAAGAAAATCCCAGAAGCAGCAAACCATAAGTGAAATGAAATAAACAAAAATCAAGGGAGAAGGGGAAATCTGAGGTAGAGGATAAGATTTATACCTTTTGGAAGAGCTTTGGAAAGAAAGCAGCTTTGTTCTTAGGTTGTCTTCTGTCTGGGGTTACTTCAACCAGGCTCTGTGCTATAAAATCCAGAAATGAGAGAAGTGTGAAAGAATCTGAGAAATAGAGTAAGCAATCTGACTGATGATTAATGAAAGAAAAAAGTGCATCCAATAAGTTGTTGCTTGTGGTGGACCTCCTTTCCTCCCTTTTTCTTGCATCTTATTTTATACATTATATGTGAAGATATATTTTTATACTAAAATATTTATAGTTTGAAACAAAAAGGAAACATACTTAAATGGTAGAATGAAATCAAACCAAATTTATTTGTAACAAGTAAAAAAAATCACATTAAAGCATAAAAACAAATCAGTGAAATCACACTTTAAAAATGAAACATGGTGGAGATATTAATTACTATATACAATCAATTAAAGAAAGTGTATATATAGGCTTGTAATGTGAGTAGTTCAGTCAGCAGTGCATAGGTGCTGAGAACAATGAGAGAAAGTCAGCAATAACTACTTGCGGATTTAACTACAGATATAAATAAGTGACTGAATCTCAGATGGTGCATACTTTGACTGAATGACGTCTTTCAGAATGCATTACCTTCATCTACTTCATGTTTCATGTATGCATTATCCTGTCAATTGGCTCGAGTGAATTAACCTCAGACTTCATAAGGAAATTCTGATGATTCACCTCCAAGCAGATTTTGCTGATCAAAAATCAGTATGCAAAGCTGTGTTAGGGACATCCTTGCGGAAAGTTTGATGGAAAGGTAAATGCAAAATGCACCAAGATTGGCTGAAAACATAAGACAAAAAAGAGGCCTTACCCACGTATATGAATGATCAAAAACGTTGAAGCTAGCACATTTTCAAATGAAAAGTAACAGGAAAAATAAATTGGAAGGACTTGTTTTGTTTCACTGGCAAGTTATCGCCTGGAAAAAGACTGATAACATATGAATAGTATCCGTAATGTAATTTACTACTGTCATAGTCAAATAAAGTGTGAGTGCGAAACATTCTAAACTGACTACCAATAAAGAAGTTCGACAACACTCATATATACATGTGTGTTAGTGTGCAGTTGGCTATCGTTGTAGAAGTGGAGCTAGAATAATAGCATTATGATTCACAATCGTTGAGGTAATATGCTCACGGAATTTGAAAGGACCACGAAAGCACTGAAACAATTTGATACTGCTCTAGTTAAAGATAATACCAAGTTTTCTAATCTCCGTCAATGCATATGCCTGAGCCAAGCAGCTGACAATTAATGATCTAAGGACATTCTGACTTTCATGCTAATCGATTTTTTCCCTATTACATCCGAATACATACTATTTTACTCTTTATTTCCAAATATGTGAGGCAAGAACAATTGACGAAACAAAGTACTGAATTACCTGAAGAAACAAATCTCCCCCTTCAAATGTGTGAGCCCCAGTCTTGCTAAATTCAGCTCTTTAGACTCCAAACCTGAAAGACCACAACAGCTTGCCAGTGAAAAAATGCAGAAAGTACGTACCAAACATCGCATCCAATGCCACCATCAATTAATATTATTCAGAAAAATAAATTTACAATCCAAAATCCCACATGTATGCGGTAGACGTAATCACATTAGCTTACTTATTTTGGAGTTCATTTCGCCCAACACATGTACCGGTTAGTTTCCAAAGTCGGGCAGATTAGGAATCAAATTTCCGTCTGTAATTTTAACGAGTGCAATCTTAACAAAAAAAAACTATATTCACACTCAGTGAGTACAATTTACATGAAAAATGAGCATAGTGCCTATGCATGTGCAGCTGCTGATAAAACGGCTCATACTCCTGCATAAATCCTTTAAAACTTCATAAAATCGACGAAAATTTGGGCACCTTTCTTAACCTAACTTCTTATGCTAAACATCCACTTCAAAAATGATAAATCCAGCAACACTGAATACGGATGAAAATACATCAAATCATCAATTTTTTCCAACAAATTACCGACATTTTTAAAGTAGCAAAACCAAAATAGCTCACAGAGAACGAAGTCACGCGACTCCAAGTAGCTGCAATTCTGCAAACGAGTTCTTAACTTCGTATCATTCCGCATTGCATTCGCTTCAAGTCAGTTCCGATCTTATTCTTAGGGTTTGAGGATATCAAAATGGGAGCGACGATGAGTCAGCAATTCCGCAAGGAGGGAAAACCGACGGATCTAAATTTTCGTTTTTAACAAAACGTCCTCGAACTTGCATATGTTACAATTCAGCCCCCGAAACTTTAAACGGAGGTCGACGTCGATCAGTTCAGACGTGTCTTAAGTTTACATCTTCCGTTTCTCTAGGGTTTGTTTCGTCGTCTTCGTCATCGTGTTACCGGAGATTAGATTACTCGTCGTCGCTTCAAAGGAGGTACGGATCAAGGTGAGTTTCGCGTTCTTCGTTCTACCCTACATATTCGATTTTTGTTAATTTGATTATCTATTTGTGGTTAATTGAAGCCCTAAATTTGTATCCATTGGATTGATCGCCTTGCAGAGGTTAATACTGATGGCACAGACCTTCATAAAATTTCGTCTCCCATTCGGCCGAAGAAGGTTGAGGACAAGGACTTGGAGGACCAAATGAAATTCACTGAATTTATGAAAATGCGAGGTCTGCCTTTCTCAGCAACAAAGGCTCAAATCTGTGATTTTTTTGGGGACTTCAAACTGAATGAGGACAGGGTGCACATTTGCTTCCGAGCAGACGGACGGAAAAGCTACCGGAGAGGCATTTGTTGAGTTTGATTCTGCTGAGGATGCTATAAGTGCCATGTCTAAGGACAAAATGACTATTGGATCAAGGTATAGTGAACTTTTCCCATCTATTGCGGAGGAAGCACATAGAGGGTATGTAAAGTGAAGGCAAAGACCATACCAGGACGCGATAGAGCTATTGCCTTCCACATCCATGGCCTCCCTTATTGTCCCCAGACCAACACTCTGTACCTAGTTGATTTCATTCAAACTCGAGCAATGAAGAAGGATGCTATTGAAAAGAATGTGTTAGAGTCGTGCAATTTTGTTCCCATGACATATCTCATGGTCACTTTCGAACAATTAGCAGAATATACTTTTGTAATTTCTGTGTATGTTGTTAGCAAAACTAGTTTCACATGAACCGTTCAAAATCTATATAAAAGGCGGACTAAAAGGAAACAGAAGGATCAACTTGACAACATTTTATCTAGCCGAGTACCGTGTCAAGTACAGCTTATCCATACAATGCACGCCATGGCTCTTCATGCTCTCTTGATATCTTTGCTGAGCTCCATACAAGCTTATCCTTTGAGTAGGAGAGACATGAATCACCAGTCAACAGTTCCCCAATTTCATTGATCAGCTGAAAGAGACGAAATGTTCAGTAATCAGCACACACTGAAACATACAGGTGCCATTCTGCAATTTCTTTTCAGTGCTGCGACACTGTTCTTGGTGCACAGCCGTATGTTAGAACAAAACTTGTCTTCCCTGATCATTAACCACTAATCAAAGTCACACTGATTTTATACTAAACAATTCCTTGATTTATTAATGTGCGAGAAACAAGTGCGTATTCTGGAATATTTAACGTGATGATTAAGGCGGAATAACATACCTCCATATCCTGTTTCTGACCCTCCTGCCCGATAACAACAAAAGCTGGTAACTTCAATATGCGAGCAATGTGCAGAAGACAGGCTAAGGGCTCATAATTGATCTGCAGTAGTGGATGTGGCCTCTGGGTCTTCGTAGCTAAGCCTTGACTGACATCTGTCTCTGGTCCTAGAGGCACCCCGTAAAGTGAAGAACTTCTATCTTCCAACTTATTAAACTTGATATCTCTTTTGAGCTTAGATGAGACAAGGAAAGGAAAGACAATCGTTGATTCAGCCGACGAATTTTCGCTCCTAATATGTTGTAGAACTTCACTTAAGACACAAGCCAAATATGGCACCTCATAGTTCTGCAAATGCAGTATTGAAACCTTCAAAGAGTCACAAAAAATTGTTCAGCTACAGCATCACCAATTTTAAATCCAAAACATCACAACATAAACTTTATCAGCGAGATTATATCTCCACTCGTAACGAAGTACCATATAAGACAGCTTAAAAGATAGTACAATCTGGCTAGAGTTGAGTTTCAATATTTCCAAAATCCAAAGCCTTTCATCCATATGTAGATGGTAGAATAACATAATTTGCTCTTCATAGGCATCAGCGCAGTTCGAAATCAAAATTTTAAGAAGTGAAATTGATTGAAATTTCACACAAAAAGTATGAAATACCAAAAATGCCAAGCTTTCATAAAACAGTAACCTGGTAAATGCCACGGTCATCAACAAAATGAACCATTCGCCCTGCGGTTTCCGATCTCCAATTCCATACGAATCCAAAGGAAGCTCAAACGAGTCTTCTCTATAAAAACACCATCAGACATTTAACGAATCGCCAATCCAGCAAAAGCAGTACAAGAAAAACCCTAGGAGTCAAATCAAACGCATCAATATCAAACCAATCGAAGCAGGAAACTCACATTTTTTGAACCGATGAGTGATGTCGAGGATGAAACGCGCCGGCCATTGCATCTCCGAACCCGCCGGCGCCTCCGACAAACAATATCGTCCTCAGACCAACCTTCATTTCTTATTCGCTACGTCACAGCTCGACACTGACTAAAGACGTATTTAAATATGCTACAACTTCAAGGACCACTTTTGCATATAACATTGCCCAGGAGACTGAATTGAAAATCTCCTCGGTTGTTTTAGTTTTTTTAATATTCTGTAAGGACTTAATTAATAATAGTTGTATGCGCACGCTATGACGCTATCTACTTATGTATATAATAATTAGTGGTGATACCGTCGTCTCGACGAAAATTATTTTTCTGTTAAATTTAAATTTTGTATTTTGTATTTTATTTTTAATTTTTAATTTAGTTGAAATGTTTAGTTAGGTGATAGAGATTTAGTTAGAGATAAATGTATGAAGTTGGTAAATGTATGAATTTAATTTGATGTTGTTGGTAAATGTATGATTTGTTAGTTAGATATTCTTTTATATAGATAGATAATAATAATACTTGGAGGACCAAATTGAAAACTAGCTAGTAAAATCTCCGGAGTTGATGTACATTGATATTCTCGACGGCTATTCCCATCTATACAAAATGAAGGGCAAGACCCTCAACGGTCCAGCATCTAAGAAAGAGTATAGTGGTCCCTTGCACAGCCATGGCATTCATGGTTTACACACCGACCGACTCTACATGCCTCACTGCTGCCCATCAGTGTTGCAGAAAAAAAAGGTTGTTCTTTAAAAAGCTTTGCACTAATGTGTGTTTTTAATGCCGGCTAGCGGCAAGAAGTAACCATTAACATGAACTAGTTTGAAGCATATAGGGGCATTACATACCCCTTCCCGATAAACATAAGCTACACGATACTTCTTTAATCATGCTCTATGGGGAAAACTAAAAGGAGCTACACGAGTACCAACTACAGAAGTAATGGCGCAGGCAGCGGGACAGTAAGTAATCCTTCGATAATGATCATGATGAATAGCATAAGTTGAAAGCAAACTGGAACTACAAGGGATGGATTTAAGCTCTCATGTTCCCGCACGCAATATTCGCATCAATGGTAGTCTGTAGGAAGGTCATACCACAGAAAAAAAGAAACAACTTAGATAGATATTACATGCTCAACTGTAGAAATTCACTGTCTCACAGCTTCACAAGGATACAGCGGATCTTCAGGCTGTTAGCGTACTGAGAATTCTTGAAGGAACTTTTAATCAGTTGTACAGAAACTCGTGCACTTTGCCTGGAGCTGACTTTCTTCTAGTCTATTTTAACGGATGAGAAGAGGTAGTGGACGAAGTAAAAGGATGTCAGCAGGCCAATGGTGCCGGTGGACAGCATTATTGCGAATGCCATGATTAATGAGTAGCCAACATACAATATAGCTGATACTGGTCCGCTCAGACTTTGCAGATGGAACACTAGGTAGTTGAGAGAGTATAGGAACACATATAGAGCTACAGATCCTGAAGCAAAGAAAGCCTTCCACCACCACCTCCAGTCCTCTACGCAGAGATGCATGTAGGTGAGGACGAGAGATACTTCAGCACAGACAACCACTAGTAAGGAAAGCACGACCAGCAAGAAACCAAACACGTAATAGAACCTTCCTAGCCAAATGCTTGATAGGATAAAAAACAGCTCAATGAAGAGGGTTCCGAAAGGAAGAGTCCCAGCACCAAGAACAAGTAGCCATGATGGGTATTTGCGTGCAGGTATTTCACGTGGGATTTGATTTGTTCGTACAGGATAAGTAATGTCTTCAGCACGTATTCCCAGCAATCCACCCAACAGAGTAAGCGGCACTGATATACAAAACCAGAGAGCCAATAGAATGAAAAACAAGGAAATCGGAATTGCACCGGTGCTTTTGCTACCCCAAAG